>VOPJ01012766.1:0-28286 GCA_014673585.1 Semibalanus balanoides
TCGGCCTGGGCCCTGGTGTCACTGCCGCCCCATGTAGAGCCTGGTGTCGAACCTGGTCGGCCTGGGCCCTGGTGTCACTGCACGGCGGAGGTTAGAACACGGAGGGGGTGGTTTGCCATCGATCGAGCCGGTAACGAACCCGCTGTGGAGATCGTTAGGCCGGCGTGACAGGGGGACGGGGAGAGGGGGAGGGAGGGAGGGAGGGTTCCGCACACCTGAGTTCGCCGGCCGCTGTTTCCGGTGGTCCCCCTCCCCTCCCCTCCCGGGCGGACCAGGCGGGGCAGGTGAGGACCGGAGGTGAGAGGTATTGACCGACCCAGCAGGGCCACAAACAGAGCACACACGTGCAGAAGGGGGACCTTCAGAGGGTGGGAAGGACGAGTAAACGGTGGCTGGTATTGTGAAGCACAACACGGACTTCAAGGTTGGCACACAAGCCGTTAAGCGCAATGTACATACATAAGTGACAGGTAAACATGTAGAAGCGATACAACACGTGTTGTCAATGGCGGATCCAGGATTCGGTCAACGAGGGGCCACGTAGGAAAGTGGGCCCCCAGGCCTTGGTGAATGGTGCCGTAGTAGGGCCCCTCAAACTTCGATGGATCCTTTTGACATCGAAGACAAATGAATGGCAGAATAGACCCTTTTAGTGCAAAATATGTGTGTTACATGCCAAAATAAGCCTCCACAAACCAGAATTGGCTCTCTTTAAGCCAGAGTGGGCCATCTGGAAGTCAAAGTGGGCCATCTAGAAGTCAGCTTAGACCATCTTGAGGTCAGAGTGGGCAAATTTACTTGCAATTTGTTTGAAAGCGGAGTGAAATTCGTTTCGAGTCACTTAGGTCAGCTATGGGCCCTCTCGGGATATTGGCCCCCTTCGAACCTCAAGGGGGCCACATGCCCCCCTCCCCCACCTCTGGATTCGCCACTGAGTGTTGTTGCAGTGTTAAAGGGATCATAAGACTTTTTTCCACTTTATTGGAGGTGGCAATGCAGTTTGGTACACGAGGCTAGGTTATATTGCAGATTTTTATCATAAAGCTGAAAATGTATCTAAGTATACCAAAATCACGTTCAAACTTCGTTTGCGTTCCACGCAAATAAATGCTTGCAATCTGTGTTTTTAGTCCGGCATTATATGTATTACATATCAAAACGAACAATTTACACTCAACAGCACAATAAAATGATGCATGAAGTCATCGGTGACGGTGATGTTTGCAATTGGTCGGCAGGCTGCCATGGTCAGAGCCGTAGAAATAAAACACGTCAACCCGTGCTTTTTCTTCCGTATCTCCTGCAATGATTGTGGGTCCCAAATAGCGGGAAAAGGCAACATTTAGTTCATCACTAGTCGTTCATTACTCAGTCCATGCAAATAAGATATAATGTCATTCTTAATGACTCGGGCATCCACGTATCATTCCAATAAAGTACTCCAAACGCCCCGATCGAAGGTTGAAAGGGATGACACCGGCGACATCTAAGCCCTCAAAATAACAATTTAAGGTATGCAGAACAAATTCGTTTGGCAACCGTCATGGAAATCAGTTTGAAGATGATGACTTTAAAAACCATTTGTATTATAGGCGATATGATCGCTGATGACCGTTTGGATTTTTCAACTGCTTTTAACATCGGATTCGATGTCCCTGGGTCTGTTGATAATTTAGAGCCATTGTTGGAAAATATTTTCGACGATTGCAGCGCCATGATCGGGGCAAATTGCCACCAACTTATTGTTCATACTGTTGTTTTACACCACGTGTTAGCATTGTGCATTGGGGGATATTAGAGCGCAATATATGCCTCACTTTGCATTTAGAGCGAAATGTTTTCTTCTTTTGCACTTGGACCGGAATTGCTAGTGATGATAGAATCTGAATGTAATTAATAACAAAAGCTTATCATTCATGAAAAGTGGGTTAATAACGTTCGATCAATATTGTTACATCACTATCATCCTCCAGACAATTATTAGAAGAAATTCGAGAAGGTCCTATGATCCCTTTAAGCGCAAAACTATTTGTGATTTATAGAAAAGTTCCATTGCCCAGTGACAAAGTTGCAATAATTTTCTTTAGATATTCAAACTATGGACTTAAGTGATATTTATATCTGGAGTTTACATATATAATGGCGGACTGTATTGCGCATTGCGGACTGGAGTTTCCAGTAGTTTATATTATTGACTACAGGCATTCCTTCTTTCGTCAGTTAGTGGAACGTCTCTTAACGACTTCGATAACGACCGGTCATTCTACTGCCATTTCATTTATAGCACACCATAGTCTCAAATCGACTCGATAACAGATGGAATCGGAGCCGGACCCCGCTGACTTCAGCTGGCGTCTATGGTGCCTAATGCTCCTCTCCTATCTCCCACAGTACCATTACCGACCAAGATACCCACATGGAACTCCTACATGTGGAGAATATTAACAGCACAGTGGTCCGAATAGCTATACGGAAACTTACAAATAGTTTTAAGCCAAGACGATTTTCCGTCATTCAGTAAATTTATAATTCTGAAATGAGCAATCACAATAATGAACAGCTGAAACTATTAAATCGCAAATATGAAGGCCTGTGGGAGACTTCACAGAGGCCCTCAGAGTCAGATCACCTCATGGGTTTGTAGCAGACCTTGGAGACCCCGGATGGTAGCAGACCTCCCCACCAGACCCGTAGCAGACAGACCTCCTCACGTCCTCCGCCGCCGGCATCCCGCGGGACCAATCCGGGTCACGACACTGTTTACAGTCGTGGTGCGCCACGCGGCCGTGCGGGCGGCGCGGCGCGGCGCAGCAGTGCGCCATTTATGTCCATCTGGCATCGACGCGCTGCCGGAGTGTGGCAGCTCAGAAGCGATCGCCGCACGTGAGCACCGGGCTGCCAGCGGGGCGCGCCGGACAGACCTGTGCTCGGCGCTCGCCAGCCTCCACCGTCGCGTCGTAACATACACACACACCGCGGCTGGTTTTATGCGTGTGTGGGTACTTGGACGCGGCGTATATAGCGGATGTTTGGGCGTTCTGGCTTAGGCAGGGCGCGGTTGTCGGGATTTATGCTGCAGTTCGGCTACCAGGCCGGCCGTTCTGGCCACGAGCTCGGCCGGTGCGTTCTGTTGGAGTTGTAGCTGCCGGGGCGGGATAGGGTCTTTGATCTTGGCTCGTGCCACGGAACTGCTCGGTAATTACACAGCAAAGGCAGCGACTAGGCATTTTTGACGTGATTTAGTTTTAAGGACGGTGCGTTTCATTGACTTTTGATGTGCGTTCCTGAAGAAAATGTCTGGATTGGAGCAGCACGGATGTCTATGAATGAAACTCATGTTGTTAAGTAGTGCGTGACCATCGCTCCAAATAAAACAGTTCACCGAAAATCCCATCCTTAAAACATCACAAATGTTTAACAAACAAGGAAAAAAGATTATTAACAAAAAATCATATGTATAATCAGCGGATACGAATTCTTACCACACCTTTGCTCTTTCGAACTCACTCTTCCTCACCTTCTCGCCTCACTAGCCTTCCCCCTCTCACGCGCTCACCTTCACACCCCACACCCCACTCCACACCCGTCCCTCTCCTCCCTCTCTCCCTCCTCCCTGTTCATTCCTCTCCACTCTATCTCCCCACCTCCTCTCTATCTCGTCTCTCCCCCACCTCTTCTCACGCGACGCTGACGCGCGCTCTCTCTCTTCTTTTTCTCTCTCATCTCTCTCTTCTTCTCTCTCTTCTCTCCTCTCTCTCTCTCTCTCCTCTCTCTCTCTCTCTCTCTCTCTCTCTCTCTCCTCTCTCTCTCTCTCTCTCTCTTCTCTCTCTCGCTTTCTCCTCTCTCTCTCTCCTCTCTCTCTTTCTCTCTTCTCTCTCTCTTCTCTCTCCCCTCTCTCTCTCTCTTTTTTCCTCTCTCTCTCTCTTCTCTCTCTCTCTCTCTCTCTCTTCTCTTCTCTCTCTCACTTCTCTCTCTCTTCTCTCTCTCTCTTCTCTCTCTCTCGTCTCTCTCTCTCTTCTCTCTCTCTCTTCTCTCGCTCTTCTCTCTCTCTCTCTCTCTCTCTTCTTCTCCTCTCTCTTCTCTCTCTCTCCTCTCTCTCTTCGTCCCTCTCTCTTTCTTCTCTCTCTCGCTCTCTCTCTCTCTTCTCTCTCTCTCTCTTCTCTCTCTCTCTTCTCTCTCTCTCTCTCTCTCTCTCTCTTCTCTCTCTCTCTCTCCTTTCTCTCTCTCCTCTCCTCTCTCTCCTCTCCTCTCTCTCTCTCTCTCTCTTCATCTCTCTTCTCCTCTCTCTCTCCTCTCTCTCTCTCTCTCCTCTCTCTCTCTCTCTCTCTCTCCTCTCTCTCTCTCTCTCTCTCTCTCTCTCTCTCTCTCTCTCTCTCTCTCTGTCTCTCTCTCCTCTCTCTCTTCTCTCTCTCTCTCTCTCTCTCTCTCTCTCTCTCTCTCTCTTCTCTCTCTCTTCTCTCTACTCTCTCTCCTTCTCTCTCTCTCTCTTCTCTCTCTCTCTCTCTCTCTCTCTCTCTCTCCCTCCCCCTATCCTTTCCAGGCACATATAAAGAACCGATCGCGTTCCAACATGGACTGATTTGTATCTACCCGGTGATAAATTCCCGCTGGTTTTCGCTTGAGCTCACGGGTACAGACACAAAAGAGCCGATTGAATCCGCATCAAACAAGTTGGTAGATAAGCATCGGCGGCCCACGCGCCTGGAAAGGGGTCGTAAATAGGTGGCCCCAGTCGTACATTACCAGTTCGTGTGTGGGCTCAGAACAGACGAGATAAGCTAACCCACCGGGAAGACGGTCCAAAGCGCGACACGAATTCCACCGGAGGATCTCAAAATGGAAGTCGATCTAGGTTGTTTGTTTAAGCGATCCATCTGATACGTCAGATCAAAGGGTATTGGCGGGGAAACTAAAAAGCATGTGTTATATATCAGGCTGTGTTCCTTGCTGCATATCTATGAAGCATATAAGGTACTATATGATCATGATGTGATGTTCACTGCATGTTAATTGTTATGCGAATTAACCAAATATTCACGTAATAAGCCATTGTAAGCCATTGCGAAAAGTTTTGCATCGGCTTTCGGCTGAGTGAACAACGTTAGATTTGTTGTACTCATAAATTGTCTGATTTTGCATCATCAATGACAATGACGCAAAGCCGAAAGCATTAATAATTAGTTTGTAACAACTTTGGTGATATGCTTTTAAACCTGAGCCATGTCCAGGTCCCCATGATAAATTGGGATATTGTGCCGCGCCCAATATCGTATTTATTACTTTACTTTTACATCACGATCTTAATTGAAACACTGTTTTAAGCAAGTAATTTGAGGCATTTGTTCCTTAACTTATCCATTCTGATTGAGCTCTATGGAAATGTGAGCGCACTTCTGACCACCCACACAGCAGTTTCAATCGCCAACGAATAACATAGCTCTGACAAAGCGCTGGAGCGATCTCATGTTGTAAGTTGGCATGGCCTTTGCCTTTCGGGGCGTTAACAAACTTCTCCATGTGACAACCCCTGACTAGAACAGCCTATTGTTCTCTAGAGCACACACACACCTACCTATCTCAGACAGTTAAAACAAACGCTGGGCAAGGTTGCGCATAGAGCTGTCTCACTTTGTCATTTTTATCGTGTTTCCTGTGCACTATCAGGGCCCGATCGCTGCGTTCGCCGTTGGTGCGTGTTTTCGTCGCTTCTCCACCCCTTCCCTGCTGCGGCGGTGTGAAGGTGGCCGGCGGACTGAGGAGGGACATTCCTCGTCTCCCATTACTCAGGCTGCCGGGGCGGAGGGTGTGAGGCCCTCTAGACCCACTCACACCTCGCCTCTCCCTCGGAGATGGACACGGTCCGATGGCCGGATAGGCGACCATCCACGATGTGCCCGGGGTACGGCTGAGGAGCAGTCGGGACGGGTGTGAGCTGTGACATTACCCAGGCCAGGGAGCATCTCCGCGCCTGCTGAAACAGAACTGAAGACCGCATTCCTCTGATACGCTACATTAGTGAACATTCATTGACGTGTTTGTGACGAATTACACTGTTCTCTTGCTGTCTCTGTTCCGTGACATGTTTCTTTCAGGCGAGTTATTTGACGTAGCGGAGTAAAAGCTAATTTAATTACCACCCCAGATCGCTAGAATTACCCGGATAATTAAAATCGGAGGTGTGCGTAATGAGATGTGGGAAGACCTGAATACCTCATACCTTATCGTTATCACATGAGCCCACCTGGCCACCAGATGGCTCTCTATCCGTCCATCCACCCATTCCCATTCTCAAGTGGGCAGATAAACAATGGCAAATATGTGGTCTATAGCGCTACGAAACTGGAATGATAATATTCATAATTTATAAAACCTACCTCACTTAGTTTTTAATTTGTCCACAGTGATACTGTCACTTCAATCAGTGTGTGATACTTGGTCAGAATGTTGCCTACATCGCATGCGGTTGTTACATGTTACATTACAATTTAGCGTGGGGTCACTGGCCAAGGATAGCTCACCCAAGCAGACCCCCCCCCGTATGCAGCTCCGTCGCCCCGTGACTGGGACGATCCCTATCTGTACTGACTGGGCAGTCCGGGGCCAGTCATGGCCGGCATGAGAGGGTTACACGCCGGGCACAGAGGCCCCATCTATGCATCCCAGCTGCCGAGACAAACAGGTTATGGACGGGGGCCACGAGCGGGATGCAGTGCTCCCCACGGCGGCGAGGGAGGCGTGGCTGTGCCCTGTTCAAGCTCTTGTCTGCTCAGTGGCAGGTCGTGTCGTGGACAGTATGTTATATGACTGGCGAATGACCGCGGGCTGTGTATTGTTGCTTGTCATTGGCGATTGCACTGATGCAGCAACTCAGTCATTTACATTAGTTATCGGTATTATTTGGATTGTTACAAGTCTAAAGGCCAGTTCTGTGAAGTTGTATCCATAGCTAGCTTGTAGCAGATATCGAGAGGTTTTGTATCAACCTTGCACGAGAGGTTGATACAAATTATAATATTTCGTGACGAATACAGTGGCGTTGGTTAAATTTAAATAGTATAAAACAAATTGGATTGGAAAGTTATGATAATACGTTCTATCGCAGAATAAAACGTAGCGCAACAAAGCAAGAGGATTCAGGAGACCATACCCTTTTTAAAACATTGATTTACAGAAAATATTTACACTTTCACAGATAATTTGACTGAGAAAATACCACGAATTTTACCATTGCAATGAAATTGACAGTAAGCTTTGATTCTGTAAGAAACGCATGCCTTGCTTTTGTTTTTCTATTGGGTATCTAATTAAACTTTGGGAAAAATGGAAAGTATTTTTGTGAGCGACGTTTTTCAGCACAACAAAACTGACTTGTTCAAAGAAAATGTGTGATTTAAAGGAAATACATACTATACCTCCCACCTTGTCGTACACACCGGCAACTTCAGGATAGCTGTCCTACCAACCCTGCCTGTTAGACTTCAGTTCATCTTCTTAATTTTTGTCAGATATTCACTGATTAAATGTATCATCAAGACACCGTTACGAGTTCTGACAACCGGGTTGGACACGTTGCAGCTGTTAGCACTCGGTGGGTCCAGGAACGCCCCCTTATATAAGTTCATATATCGCGACCTGATCTCGTACTGGGCGCTGAGCAAGGCTATAGAAGGCGCTGAGTCTGGCGGAGTGCCGTTATCATGTAAGTGGTCACCTGTTTGCCAATGTTAAAGGACCAAAGGCGAGGCCAGTCGCTACACTTGTCCACCCATTTCACCTGACACAACGTTGTCCACATTGCACGGCGTGGTATTTCCGCGTAGTTTTTAAGCGAAAAACATCAGAATACCTATCGCTGATACAATTATCCCGTCAATTAGTTTCGTCTCCTTGCCATGCCAAGCCTCTTCTTGTATATCATGACGGTGCCCGATGAAACTACCGTTAAAGTTCATTTTAACCAGCCCGAATCACACCCATGCTACATACATGTACTTGAGCCAGTCTCCTTACAAAAACGAAACCTCATACGCCTAACAGACCATGCTCACAGTCCTGCTTTATGAAGCCCGCCCAACGGTTGACGTTCTATCCGACCATGCCCCTTGCCCTGATTCTGAAGAGAAAATGGCCGATCAAAGAGGATCTGAAGACAGTTGCTATACCGATCCCTGGTTTGGGCGGCAGAGAAGCAGAGAAGCTGCCTAGCCCACGGTCACCACACCACCCGCCGCGACACCGACCATAGCGCCGCCTCTGCAGGGCAGTGTTCATTTTTCTCAGAGGGAGCCAGTATCGCCGGGCCGAATCGTGATGGGGGCGGGTGGGTGGCTGTGTCCTGCCGCGCCGCTGCGTCGGCCCGCAGTTCCGGGATTAGCTGCCAGACAGAGTCACGACACAGCGGCGGTGACCAGATCGTCATCTCTCTCGCTCAACTCCCCTCCCTCACTCCCCCCTCCCCCCACCTTCCAACCTAACCATCGGCTCAGTGCCACATCCACACTATCCCCGCCACATCCCCGCCCGCTCCACATCCACACCATCCCCGCCCGCTCCACATCCACACCATCCTCCCCGACTCCAATCCAACATATCCCCGCCCCAGACACCACCTGCAGTCCACTGCAACGCAAGCACAACTGAAATTCCCAGTGCAACAGCGAAACTCTGCGCCAAATAAAACCTGTTACCGTGACATAAACATTTACCATGAAATAAGGGAAGCTTGCCAAGCGGTCAAATGGTTAGTCACGCGTGGGCGCTGGCGCGAAAATCACAGCGGGGGTGTCGATAATCTGATCCGAGCGCGTGGCAGTGGAGCCGCTGTCGCTGCAGTCACGGCGTCTGGGCGTCGCAGGCTGCTACTATCGTGGCAGGCTGCCACTTTACCAGCTGCGTCCAGCCGCTACTGAGAGCCGGGACAGCTTGTGGCAGCACACAACAGGCACATCAACAGCACAGGCACAGTGACAGCACAACACAGGCACAGCACAGAACAACACAGCACAGATTACACACAGATACAGCACAGACACACAGATACAGCACAACAACAGGGCACAGGTACAGGCACAGACATTCAACAGGCCAGCACAGCACAGGCAAGGCACAGGCACAGTACAGCACGGCACAGCAAGGTACAGGTTCAGTACAGTACAGTAACGTACAGTACAGTACAGCAGCACCAGGATCAGCACACGGACACACGGCACAGCACACCACAGCACAGGCACAGCACAGGCACAGCACAGGCAAGCACAGCACAGCACAGGCACAGGCACAGCACAGACACAGCACAGACACAGGCACAGGCACAGGTACAGCACAGGCGCAGGCACAGCACAGGCACAGGCACAGGCACAGCGCGGGCTGGGAAAGCATGTCAGGCGCCGGGGAGCTCTCTGGCCGCCCGCCGGGATAACCGCGGCTAATTTGGCGCGCACCCGGGCCAATTAATCGAGGTCACCGCGAGAGATCAACGAGCTGCCGGGTCAGGAGGCGGCCTGCGAGTGTGTTTGTGCTCCAAATCTGCCACCGAGAATGAGCGAGACGCAGCGAGAAACGGTCGAGAGAGGGCAAGACGGAGCCAGACACGGTCGAGAAGGGGCGAGACGGAGCCAAACACGATCGAGAAAGGGCGAGACGCAGCCAGACACGGTCGAGAAGGGGCGAGACGCAGCCAGACGCAGAGTGATCAGCGACAAAGTAGCGCATCCGCACGCCTAATGGGATCATTGGCGGAACTGATGATGCCTATAATGCGATTGTTTGTAGACCTGCTTTCTTTAAAGTGACCTGTAGCTTCCATAACTGAAGGAGGATTAATATACTGTATACAGACTATAAAGCCGAGGAAAGAAATGTTAATGTGTAGGAATTATAGCATCAAATACACTTTCGACTCTAACTTTGTCGACGAACGGGAACTAGCGATCGGACGGTGGGGCTTAGTGCCCGTCCACGCAGCAAGCCCCGATTGGCAAAGAGCTCTTTTTCCGCAATCCCAGTCAAGACAAAATGTCCGACCTTTTACAAAAATGCGGTTAGTTGAGCTGAAATGTCTTCGAGAGCTTATGATGCCGCACTAGTATTTGCAATCCTTAGGGCCTTGCCTTGCAAGACCTTAACCTGTCATGTCATGACATTTATAGTCAATGCGTCATAACTAGCCTTTTGAGTTCACTAACGAGCATGACCACAAATGCGTTTCAATATCTTCGCGTTCAACTTGAACTGCAGCTTCTCAGTGCTCACCAAAGCAACTTTTAGTCAGAAGTTTCACTTCTCAGTACCAGACATGTGCTCGGATCCCGAAAACGGATCCTGGAATCTGATCTCTGGCATCTGGATCCCGGATCCGCTGGGATCATAGATCCACTTTTACAAATTGTCCAATTAGATTGATGCACTGGGATCATTATATCCGTCTTCAATATTGGTCGATGGATCCGCCGGGATCCGAGATAGCAGGCACCATTTTGCATTGGGATCCACTGGGATCCCAGATCTTCCATCATACAGATGTGTATTTTTGGAACCCATTTTGTGAGTAGATGTAAATTGTAAGTACTTTCAATTCGTAGTAAATGCAACTAGCATGGGCTTATGCCTTTAATTAATAAGTAAGAAATAATGACCAGAAAAAATTGTCGGATCCGAGGTCCGTTGGGATCAGAGATCCATTTTTATTGTTTATAATGGGATCCTGTGGGAACCAGAATCCGTTTCAAAAGTGCATCGACAGATCCACTGGGAT
This sequence comes from Semibalanus balanoides, assembly GCA_014673585.1. NCBI lineage: Eukaryota > Metazoa > Arthropoda > Thecostraca > Balanomorpha > Balanidae > Semibalanus > Semibalanus balanoides. The sequence continues at coordinate 10,754 of VOPJ01012766.1, forward strand.
CCAATATCCACGTTTGTTATTTGTCGTGGGATCCAGTGGGATGGATCATAGATCCAACATTACGTTTTGTCGAGAGGTCCTCTGGGATCATGGATCCTACTTTCAGATCCATGCACCTGTCTGCTCACTGCTCAGTAAAACGTCGTGACACAGCTCTGAGGTTTCGTTCACAACTTCAACAATACTTCATCTGGCGATGAACGGTCCGCTGCACGCGGCAGCTGGTCATCCCTGTCTAGGGCAAAATGAGCAGGGTCGCGGTTCGCGGTAGGACGCATGGGTGCTGGCCTGCAGGGGCTCCAGATTCAGATTAGCATGGGATAATTGTATCTTAGGTTGTTCTGTTACTCTGTAACTGCATACGACGATGTTAATCGTATTCAAGTGCAGAGCGACAACTACCAGTCATATGCACATAGGTAGGAGTAAATCACAGTCACTTACAGAATAATGGGTGTGATTACATAGTAATTATTCAAATAGTAATGTAAATGTAACGACAACTAAATGACGAACATGTTCGCTTACGTGGAAATCACCAACGTACCGGAGGGAAATTGGTTCCAATTTGATCTGACACAGGGTCCAGATGATCTTGGTGCACTTAAGTTCGAAATTTTGCTGATTTTGTATACGCTTTTCGTCGCATTTTTAATGCTTACATATTTTGACCTTAAGCCCTGTAAGCAAAGAATGTAGAGCTGACCTCGAGAAGACGTAGAGAAGAAAAGGGCGAGGTAGGGTAGAAACGTCACAAATTGTCTGCCTTAGGCCATCCTCAGGTGTGAGGGAGGTGGAAGGGGTAAGGAAAGGAAGGAAAGGAGGATCACCACAAAGCACCGCGGCGGTAAACCGAGTCGGTCTGCCAGGTCGGCCAGGGTTCGAAAACGAAAAATGGTCACCAACGAATTTCCGGATCAAGGCGGTCGCCGGCCTTAACGCATTCAAAACGGATGGCAATATATCGGGGATATATGGCTATATATCGGGGAAATATGGCGTTATATCGAGGATATATGAAGATATATCGGGGATATATGGCGATATACCCGGGATCTATGGCGATATCGGGGAATATAGGCGATATATCGGGGATATATGGCGGTATAACGGGTGAACGGGTGCAGCAATATTTGTGAATAAATCCTGTTGGCGATGTAACGGGTGGCGATCACAGCGATATATCGCTTATTTTAGCTTGATAAATTTCGCCACTTCAGGTCCGCCAAAAAGTTCGCCCCCAACTTGAAAGTACTTCCCACGTCCCCGACCGGCATGTCCACAAAGTACGAGTGCACCGTGTGTTAATCTAGCGGCCGCGCCGAGCTGGGATGTGGCTTCCTTGTTCTCATTCCGCAGTTGTCTTCGAGTGTCAGCCGGCTGTCGGCGCGCCGTGTTCGTCTGTTTTTGCCGCAGCCGCGCCGCGCCGCTTGTCGCCGCCGCTGCGCCAACAGACGTCCCTGACGGCGTCGCGGTCCGGTGCTCGCTGATATGGGATCAGATCTGCCGTCAACGCTGTCAGCGCGGTGAGCTCGGGATATGACAACCGTCAGACAAGCGATGACCAAAAAGTCTGAGGGGAATGTAAGCTGAACACATGAAAAAGTATCTGAAGTGGCTTTTTTAAGGGTTATAATTAATCGGCTCCTTAAAACCCCTTCTTTCCGACCTTTTTCCCTCAACTCATCTTTTTGCCCTTTCTCGAGCCTAAAACAACCTCACTCACAACTTCTTATCTATTGCAACTTAAATTCCCTCATTTCTCTCTTTAAGTCCCTCATTTCTCACTTAAAAACCCTCATTTTACACCTCTCACCGTGTATATGCAATGTAAGGGCCGGGCGGTGCAGCTGGTTTGATGACGTCACTGGTGCATGACCAAATATTCTTTCGCGATTCTTTGTCCCCAGATCTCGTCTGGAACCTTCTGGATGGATCGTAATCGAATCTTACCTAACCTTTATAATATATATCTGCTGATGAAGATTCAAAACTAACCCTGGGTGGAGATTGGTTCAACTTAACTTTGCCATGAGGTACCAGTGACGTCATCAATGCTCGATGCTCGTAACGCTAACACCACAACTACAAAAACTTGGAAGTGAGGGTTTAAAAGGTGTAGCTGAGATGAAAAGGTTGTTTTTTTGTATTAAGTTGTTATTGAGGGATTTTAAGTTGTAAATGAGTGTTAAAAAGGTGGCCAAAGTATCATTCTCCCTTTTTTAATGTAATCAACTAATCAAAGAACCTTCGAAAGGTCTAATTTACTATGAGACGCGAATGCATTATGTGATGCATGAAATGACAGTAGGTAGGATTTACTAGGATAAAACACAGTCATCGAAAGTTGACCATTGCTGACAAGAGTTTTGCATAACCTAACCGCTGTAGCCTGAAGGTAAAGCAAAAGGGGGTGGGTGACAAGCTCTCCTTCTGGAAGCGTACATGCTGCACGAACTGTATTGAACTTGGAAGAACGTTTCAGGGTTACGTATTTTTAGTTATCTGAATGTCAAGCAAAACTGTCATGTATCATACGGTGCCAAAGCGGCTTAGTTGAGTCCGGGTACACTCCTACAGATATAGCTGCGTCAGCTGCACGATTTTGATATCCACAAATTCTAAGCAAAAGCATTATTAATATACAGAATGAAGAACATATATATCTGTCAGCAAGGCACCAAAGTGTTCCTGTGACTGGTTTCAGAGATTTCATGCACCAGGCCTATACACTATATACTATACATACTATACACTATATATACTATTGACAGTCTAATCTGGAGCATACCCACACGTCTGGAAGCACCAAGTGCGATACATTATCAGTAGCTACTTGCACTACTAACCAGTACCGATCCAACTACCGATTATATAGCGACGCTCGCGCAAATCTCTGAAACCCAATGTCGCCACGAGATGGCACTGGCGGCGCCGCGGCCGCCGATCACAACTGTATGCGTCTGCACTGCTGTGGCCATCAGCTGACTGCCCCCGTCGACCAGCCGCACACGGCGACTCAGTCCGATTACCCTCGTGCTGTGCAGCTTAATTGATCATCCATTTGCATATGAAAACGCTGAACGCCGGCGGTGGTCGTCTAATGAGAAGGAGGCGCGCACAGTCACCTCGATCGCGGTCGAGCGGTGGAAGTGCGCCGTGCGGCGGAGGGACCTCGTCTCGCGAGGAAGGTGAGGAGAGGAATGCGTCTCCTCGTCGCCGCTGTCGCCGCCACCGTAGGGGCCGCCGGCGACACCACGCCGTAATCACCTGTCTCCTCGAGAGGACGCGACGCGCGCGATTCTCAGACGAAATCTGTCCGGATAATGTGCCCTATTTGCTATCCGGCGCCAGTAATTGATTATTAATGACTCGGGACGCGCCGGGGATCGAACCGCCACCGCAGCCGGGCTCGTCTCCAGCGGCTATTCCAATCTGCGGGATGTGCGCTCTCGGGCCGCCTCCGTGTAATTACGCCTGCCGAAACCACTGGGTGGCCGGCATTACGGCCGCTGATGAGGAAAAACTACACCGTCATTAACTTACGCCGGTCGTAACGTGTGTTAAAGTTAGCGCCGGCCGGCGCCCGTGGCGACGGCGGCGGCAGCGGCGACATACTCAGAAGATGATGAACATGAGAGGTGCCGGAGGTGCCGGAGGGCATGTCGCTCAGAGCGGCTGATGAGAGGTCAGACGAGGCCGCCGGATGCCACCCCCGTCGGCACGTGGCGCTGCTGGGATCCGAGGCCCAAGTGCGGAGGTGAGTTGGGATTGGAGGGCTGAGAATCGATTGGGGATCAGAGGCGAGCAGGTAGGCCGTCGTAAAACGATCACGACCGTGGCTAGTTTGGGTTGGAGGTCCTTTGATCGCTACTTGACTCGTATTACGGTTTCCTGTTGCGTTTAAAAGCCGTTTGGGTATTAGAAAGAGATATATTGGACCTCTACTTCATCGTTGGATATCTGACATGAATTATAAACTGGACATGGATATGGCAAGTATTCTAGGAGAATATAACCTACCCAGTCACAGTAAAAAATAAATGGAATTTGCATAGTAAGGATTGTACACACAATAGGCATTTTCACGATGGATTATTCTGCGCGAAATGTCTTAAGACATATTAAAATGTTTTTAGTAGTAGCCGTTTTCACGATGGACTAATTTGCAAAAAATTGTTTTAACCCTCGCTCTACGGGACCATAGGGCAAGGATTACAATATTTATCGCAAATTAGTCCATCGTGAAAACGGCTACTACTAAAAAAAAATCGCGCAAAATAATCCATCGTGAAAACTGCTATTATATTTATATTTCCAAGGTTATAAATCCAGTACGCAAGAGATGTAACATTTTCCTCCCTTCACATGATTGAAAGGCCGTCAAATTTTCACCCTAGGCAAATGTGCAATAAATGTAATTAATTTTCTCGGAATGTTATACCTGCAGGATAACAGCACAGAGGAATTTGCAAAATTTCTGTCATGTTCTGAAGCCTTGCAAGCATGCAATGTTACTAAAAATGCACGATACTATATAATTATTGAATAACGCAACAAATATGCTACGGTACTATAAAACTTATTAAGTAGGCTAGTTTCACAGGCATGATTTACTCAAATTCAGCGTAATGCATGGAATGCAGAAAATTTAAGCGCATAATTATGTTTTATTACATCATATCTGAGCGTTACTAACAGGCATCATAACTTTCGATATGACAAAAAAAAATGATTTTCAGGGTTTACTAGCTGCTTTAGCGGGTTTGATCACAGAGAGCGTTAAGCAAAAGAGCTAGCGAAGCTTTTCTGACTTTGCTCTATGTAAGTGACTGACGCACCACATAACCGCGTTCCGCGGAATTCGAGCAGTGCTACACACTTTGTCATTGCTGGTCAATATGCTTCTCATATTCCCCTTAGGCGAGGGATATGTTCGTTGCCAGCATGTGTTGCCAGGGCATGACACAGTAACTTAAGAAAGAAATATCCACCCCCGATAATTTGTTTAGTTTCAACAACAAAATGTATACATGATTACATAAGTTCGCTTGTTTGTGGCAGGCACGTAGCCAGGATTTTGCTCAGGGAGGGGGGGGGCACGTCGGAAAAATAGCATTCTGCTCCTCAGCCCGTGCCCCCTCCCTCCCCCTTGGCTACGTCTCTGGTTTGTGGAATGCAATTACAACAATTGCATCGGATTTATTGCTAGCCTGGCAGTAACCAGACTTCCGATAGTACAGATAGAGTACTTTTGATCTCTGAACAGCCGGGTTTATCCTGAACCATAAACTGCATGCCATAACGTAACGACTCAACCAGAACGAGCAGCGCCAAAAGGCATTCTCATGACAAAGTGGGAGTCGTTTCTCACACATAATTATCTTAGCTCGTCTCGTTGGGCAATGCTCCCAGCTCATTTGAATACCAACTTGTTTACCGGATATATAAAACAACCTCTTTGCATCGTATACGAGACTTTATAGCTTCGGGCTAGATTTGAAGCTAATTGCTTAATTACTCTTTGCTTATCGTAAAACTGCGTTCATTAATGTCACCATCAATGGTCCATCATCATCCCTAATGAATGGCTCTGATGCAGATCACCGATAACTACCAATCGTACTTCCGATTGGAGACACCCTTTGCCACCAATCACCCACGGCGTGACAATCCTTTCGAGAAATGTTAATGACCTCAACCAGCACGGCAATCGAAGCCATGGAGAAAACAAACCAATCATGATGATTGCGCAGGCCAACGCCTATCTCCGCTCCAGCGTTGGCAGGTGGTGAGGAATTTTGTTTGTTTTTCTCCACTGGGCGTTCATGTGCCCACCACCCCCTGCACCTCTGCTCTCGGTAATCAAGTCATCAGCCCGACGGGGCCTGACCTTTGGGGCGAGCCCCGGAGGCCGGGTCTCAAACGTCTTTGTCATGGCAAGGCATTTCGCAGCTTGTACACGTCACGTCATGCTTTGCGTTTTTACGAGTGGGCGCGAAGCGCGAGCGAGTCCTCACTGAATACTTTTTTCACATATATGTGGCAGACCCGACCCGACCCGACCCGACCCGACCCGACCCGACCCGACCCGACCCGACCCGACCCGACCCGCGACCCGAACGACCGAACCGAACCGAACCGAAACCGAACCGAACCGAACCACCGAACCGAACCGAACCGAACCGAACCGAACCGAACCGAACCGAACCGAACCGAACCGAACCGAACCGAACCGGCCTGAACCGACCCGAACCGGCCTGACCCGACCCGACCCGATCCGACCTCATTGTTAATGACCCAGGTGGAGTTATTGCTCCGTGACTTATGAAAGGAGGTCATCTTAGGTCACCAGCACCTTTCTGCCAACAACTATTGATAGAATAAAGATATAGACGTGCAAGTGACACCATTGTGTTTGTCTCGTCGAGTCACGTCGCCCCATATGCAGCATGACCTACCTGGGTCACCAAATGGTTTTGACCTGAGGTCAAATTTTGAAGTTGATCTCACCAGGTCACCATGAATATGTTGCTTCAAAGCGCCTTTACAATACAAACATGATGGTGTTAAAATTACTGCTATATGTCTAACCAATTAAATTAATTAATGACAAACGTTTTGGAAAAATACCCTTCTGACACTTGGTGACCTCCGGGGCCTAAGCCATGAACATGAGCTTAAATATCATAACAATACGGTGATGTAAATTTTCATGAGCTTTCGATTGCTTTTTTCCGTTTGCTTCTACAAACGGAAAAAAGACTGATAAATTTGTGAGTTTCTAGAGCAAAGTCATTTACTTTGAAAACGTGATATTGTATTATCTCTGTTAACCTCTATATTGAACTGAGACAAATATTGCCCAAGTAACACCGAATGAACTTCTAGAGAGATTTCGAACGCTATAAAACGGTGGGGTTGCCGACAGCGAACAGATTGTAAGCGGTATGAAAAGAAGCATGAATATTTTATATGAACGACGTTAGCATCAGAACTGTGCTCGGATCCTGAAAACAGATACCGGGATCTGATATCTGGGATCTGGATTCCGGATACACTGGGATCATAGATCCACCATCACAATTTGTCGATCGATCCACTGGGATCATATATCCGTATTCAACCTTGGTCGACGGATCCACCGGAATCCGAGATCGCAGGCACTATTATACACTGGGATCCACTGGGATCCTAGACCCACCATTATACATTTATGTATTTCTGGAACCCATATTTAAAGTAATTGTCAGTACTTTTAATTCGTTGTAATGCAAATAGCATGGGTGTATGCGTTTATCTAGATTCTGTCAAAAATACTATAATTATGGCATAGTTTATAAGTCGGATCCTGTCAGATCCGAGATCCGTTAGGATCAGAGATCCATTTTCATTGCTTATCATGAGATCCTGTGGGATCCAAGATCTGTTGCCAAATTTCATCGAGAGATTCACCGGGATCAAAAATCCACTGTTGTATTTTGTCGTGAGATCCAGTAGGATCAAATATCCAACATTGTGTTTTGTCGAGAGATCCTCTGGGATCATTAATTTTTCTTTCAGATCCATGCACATGTCTGATTATCATAGTGTTTGATTGAAACTTGAGTAAGTGAAACCACTGTCGCAAACGACAGAATCCCTTAACTTGACAGTAGAATGATGCATACATATTTATACATATATAATACGCATTGTTTAACTTCGTTATTTTATATTTACCAACTACCAGCACAAGGTGCCAAGCTACTTAAGCTATCCAGCGTAGCGTTAACGCCATTAGTTTTACCTAAAGATCACTATCTCTGGACCAAAAACTCCAGTTTCACAAAACAACCGTCCCAAGACCACACCGATTGACAGTGACGCCGGCACTGCTATGGACGCAGCGCTACGTCTCGGAGGGAGGTCAGTCAGGCTGACCATCGGGGTGGGCCGCGGACCTCCCCACGGGGAGCTCCAACTTCTCCCTAACCACCTGCCTGGTACCCACCGCCCTGCCCTCCCACCGCCACCGCCCGCGCACCGCCACCGCCCGGGTCGGGCACGACACTTACCCGCCGCCGGCTATCGTTAAAGTGTTGGCCTCCGCGGGGCCACCCATTACCGTCTGGAGCCATTACCGAGCGGCTAGCGGTCCCCGTCCGAGTTGTAATGGCCAGTCGAGAGCCGGCACAGAGCCGACCGTCGACAGTTTCGATGATTTATCCCGGGTGGAACTGCCCGCTGCCCGCCCAAGATAGCGCCTGCCTGCAAGGTGACCGCGGACCGGTCAGCGGTCGGTCGGTCAGTGGGGCAGTGTTTGGATGTCGTTTTCGGGACGCTTGAGTGGCCGTGCTGCGTTTCAGGGTGGGGTAAGTGGTCGCCGTTGTGGCGTCAGTTGGACTAGGCCGAACGCTGGCCGCTGTCGGGCGTCGTATGTTTTCTACTAGTGACGAAATCATCCCTGAGGCACTGCGCCTCCAGTGGTCCGTACCCAAGCGTTTCGATCTGATCGGGCAGTCAAGTCATATGAACCCATCGTTCACTCCGCATTCCTGTTACCACCCGTCGACGCTGTTCTGTCACGACAGTTCTGTCATGTGACGTCACGACAGCCCTGTCGTGTCACGTCACGACACCCGCGTTCGGGCCGCGTCTCTCCGACGTGTCAGACGTGACAGGCAGCTGACGGGCAGCCGTCTGTCACGTGTCCCGGCCGTCAGCGCCCATCGTCTGTCAGACAGTCACATCCAGTGAGACTCGAGTCCGGGGAAACTTCACGCATCACCGACCACTCTGGCATCGGACGACAGATGTTTTTTCGTCGCGCCGGACCGTGCCGACTGCCAGCTTGTTTACATCGGCCATCGGCGAGACAAATGCGCCGCATGTCAGGTCTCACGAGCGCCGCTCTGCGGCAAAAACGACGCGCGGCGCGCCGCATTAGCCGCCGAGACAGATGGCCGGCGGACTGACGTAGACAAACCTGACGCGCCGCGCCGAAGTTACAGGAAATATCATCAGCGGGTGCTGTGAGACGAATGGTCAGCTTCTGGCGCCCGGTGAGAAGTGAAGACAAAACAGCGGCGGCCAGGCTCGTCCTGAGGAAGCACTGCTGCTGTTTCTTCTGGACTGGAGGGTAGCTGAAGAGCATTTCATGTGTAGCATCACAATTATCCGATTGCACCATTTTCGTTATATCAAACATCATCCAGTCAATGTTGATGGTGACTTATTATTGCCTGTATAAAAGTTCAGCAATTTGTATTGACATTTAATTTTACTGTGGTGGTTTTGGCAGAAGGGTACCAAGGGAATACGGATATTATGGTATACTTTTGAACATCGATCAGTTTCCACAAGATCGGCGGATAAAATTAAACAAATTATATCGATAAGGCGACAGATATATAAGACCAACAGGAAGACAAACATGGGTTCCGATATCTTCATAGAGTGGCAGGCCATCAATGATAAACATTGTAACTAACCACAGCTCCGCTGAAAAAGAAAGAATGTTACTGTCTTAAAACAAACTTGCATATAATCATTTTCCGGAACGCCCCTTTATGCCTGCCCTTGACAATGAACTTCGTTGCCTCGCTTGCATTCGTGACTAAAAGACAGCCCACACGAAGATCTGCCGTGTTTGCGTCATCTGAAGCCCGATACACAACAACTCCATTTGCGTCACCGTTTATAAACTTATTACATTAGGAGCGCTTAACCCTATTCCTGGAGGGATGCAAAAAGATATACGAATCTGTCGGGGGGCTCATTCGGCCCCCCTCAATCTCGCTGCCATAAGAGCTAAAAGACATGAAACTTGGAGGTGTACTAACGGTCGACAATGAAACCTATTTGTTAAATTTTAGTGACCTTGGTCATTATCTTCAAGGTCAATGAGTCATCAAAAATAATTTTGTCAAAAAATGATCATTTCAGGAAACCTTGCCATGATCTCGAACTATGGCAGCTAGGAGGAAATAAAAAATCACTGTAAATATTTTTTAAATTGTCTATCCACGACTGAGGCATCAAATAACCTAGGTCAATGTTTGGACTGTAGAGGCAACAAATGTTAAAAAACCTGTTTTCAGCAAATGTTTTGGTTCGTTAATAACTTGTTATCTAAAGTATATACAGCACTTTATTTTGGTAACATCGTGTTTCTCATTTTGTTTTTCTTAACGTACATTTCGTTCGAATCATATCAAACTTTGTCAAATCGAAAAATTGACCCCGGGCCAAGGTCAAGGTCAAGCTCAAGGTGATGTAAATCGGTCAAAATGCATATCAAAAGACGCGATTGACGAGGACAAACAATTTTGAAGACCCATTTGGGAGTCTTTATTGATGTTTTGTCACGAGTTATGATAAAAGGTTTTGGTGACCTTGAAGACCCTTTATAAAAGGTCACTGACTTTAAAAAAACTTCATCCTTTCATCAAGAAGGGCCTAAGATGACATGATACTGAATAGTTGGATGATGCAACTGCATTAAACCCTCGTTTTTCACCCTTTTCCATCATATACTTAATATTGGAAGGTTAGCATTTGACCTGACATCAGGTCACAAATATTAGATTATCACCCTGAAAACTTTCAACACATAATTATTTGGCAGTTTTCTCTCACATACAATCCGTTTTTTTTTTTTTTTTTTTAAAAACTGTCTAGAAAATTAAAAAAACTTGCATCATTTTGTGAAAAAAATACGTTTTTCAAAAAATTGGATTTCAAATTCAAAATTTTAAATTTCGAGATTAGCCCATTGAAAGAACAATCAATTTTCTACCGATGTCTGTTTTCGCTAACACTTCCCTTTAACACACAACTATCCACGAGTGCTAACCATGCACAGATTTTGTGTCAAAACGGCCGAACACGACCCCCTAAAAACTGTCTTGGACCCCATCCTAATGATTTAATTTTATAAAAAAGTACACCATTAGATGCGCAAATAAATGATGGGAAAAGTCAGCAAGTTTGAAATCTGGAGTTTAAGTTATAATGACCGTACGCGAAAAAACCTCAAGGGGGCCGATTCGGCCCCCCCCCCCCCCGACAGTAATAGGGTTAAACAGAACAGTACATTTAAAGCCCGCAGACAAGCCAAAGTAACAACACAGGGACGCCGACTTCAGCACACAATACCTCTAATCCTTATCAGATCCAGCGTCAGATGCTCACCACATTTCCGAGCAGTACATCCCGCTGGCATGCGCGCGCCTCGGGTCTTCTCGTGACATTCACACCCGGCTCTCGTCCGGCTTCCACCCCATAAATCGCGCTCGTCTCACCCCGGGGTGACCATATCGGCCGACATCGCGCCGCGCGTCTCACCAGCGCGTCAATTCGCGCCACAAAGGCCGCGCCGGCTATCGGCTGTGTATCTCCGGCCGCCGCCCGCGCCCCGCTGGCTGGGACCCGCTGGCTGAGACCCGCTGGCTGGGACCCGCTGGCTGAGACACGCTGGCTGAGATCCGCTGGCTGAGACCCGCTGGCTGAGATCCGCTGGCTGAGACCCGCTGGCTGAGACCCGCTGGCTGAGATCCGCTGGCTGAGATCCGCTGGCTGAGATCCGCTGTCTGAGATCCGCTGGCTGAGATCCGCTGGCTGAGACCCGCTGGCTGAGACCCACTGGCTGAGTGTGTAAGACGGGAGAGATGGCTTCATTGCCTCCAACGTCACCGACACCGGTGTACAGGAGGAACAGCGACACCACAGTCGGAGGAGGGGAGGAGATGGGAGGGGAGGGGAGCAGCGGGCGGAAGTGGGAGAGAGCGGGAAGTGATAGTTTGGGGTCAGGTATTTGGAGAATGGGGGATAGGTGAGGGCTGGAGGTGGAGGACTGCCTGTCGTGTGTCGGCTGTGTTACTTGGTAATTGGAGGGAAGAATCATGCCGATGGAGTCAATACCCAATACACTATTCATGGTTGCTTCGATGAAGGGGATTCCAAACGTTGAGCACAGAGACGTAGCCAAGGGGAGAGGCACGGAGTCATGAGAAAAACAAATGTATGATAGATAAAATGGGATTATCTGATGACCTGTCAGGAACAGCCCTCCCCCACCGGTCAACAACCTATAACTGAGGAGCAAAACTTGATTATACTATACTGACGTGCCCCCTCCCCCTGATACAAATCCTGGGTAAGTGCCCGGTTAAGCGAAGGCCTATGAATACCATTTTTAGACGTAACTCACCACTACGAACGTACCACTGGCACGGTAGCACATACTGTGTGCGAAACATGCAAATTTGATGTAACAACCATTTTTTTCTACAATGTCCCGCATAAAACGTCACGTCAGTGAAATATCTTATTGCATCAATCTATTTACTTTCACACACAGCAAAACGACCAACCGATCACAATAATTGAAAGTATTGAAGGGTGTGCAGTAGTGATGTCATTTTCTCTAAATTTCCTGACCAAAATCAATCCAATACCAAACAGGAGGCATTTTGGTTGTCCAAATATTGACCGATTTTGGTTGAGGTCAAAAATGTCCAAGATTTGACAAATTTGTTAACAGTATACTTATTTAAACAAGATAAAGCTGACCTAAAAGTGTCCAAAACATTATAAGCCTGACCGACCGATTTCCAAATCGGTCACACAATTTTTTCGGTAACAAAAATTTTGGTTACCAATTGACACCACTAGTGTGCAGTAATAAACACAGTAGCCGTTTTCACGATGGCTTATTTTGCGCGAAATGTTTTAAAACATTTTAAGATGTTTTAAAATGTTTCAGTGGTAGCCGTCTTCACGATGGGCTAATTTGCGAGAAATGTTTGAATCCTCGCCGTATGGGACCGTAGGGCGAGGGTTAAAACATTTTTCGTCAATCGTGAAATCCATCGTGAAAGCGGCTACTACTAAAATATTTTAAAACATTTTAAAATGTTTTAAAACATTTCGCGCAAAATAACCCATCGTAAAAACGGCTAGTATTAATCACTGTGACTGCACATCGTTTCAATCCTTCAATCTAGTGTTAAAGGGAATGTCTCACCATATATGGGTTTTGAACTGAAATAGCCATTATCTTTAGCAGGTATTGAATATTGACAAATATAATTAAGAGCATTTCCCAAAAACTTATCCATTTTTAAGCAATTCAGCTTTGAATTTGCAAAATGGGGTCTATATGCAAGTTCCACCGCTGAATGGCTTACCTACACTCAATTCAAGATTGTTGGTTCTGGGAGCCCGGACGACCTATTTTCTCTAACCTTGGCTGAATTCAGGATTACCCAGTACCCACCCACTGTGAGTGCGATGTTAACAACGCGTCATAGTTCAAATAAAAAACGCCAGAAATGTCTGAAGATGTGCCATATGTCACTTGCAGACATGGGCCATGGCCAAAAAATGGGATCCAAGATTCACAAGATCCTACGACAAACTAATTTTCCAGGATCCAGGATCCACAGGATCCCACAATTGTTTTCTTCTCCAGCATCCAAGACCCATAGGATCCCACGAAAAATAAATTTCCAGGATCCAAGATCCACAGGATCCTACAACAAAATGATCATGCAGGATCCAGGATTTTTAGCAAGGTCCCGGATCTTGAATCCTATGGATCCTAGATCTTGGATCCTTTTTTGGATCTTGGTACATGTCTGGTCATTTGGCAGCGTAAATGTTTTCTCTGTGGCTCACAATAGCTCAATAATGACGTTTTTATCACAAATTTAACAACATTATTTCTATCAAGATAACCCTCGCCCTTGTGGGGGTCATTTTGACCCCCTGAGGTTTTTCCGGAATATCGGGGAAACGGCGCAGTGCATCCAAGCCAAACTTTGTACAGCTATGTGTTGCCCATACTTTGTCACAGTTTTGACTTCAGATCATCTCAGGTCAGATCACCAGGTCACGTCAAGTGACCTTGCCTTCCACAATGTTTATGATCGCGCCAAAGCCACGGTCTTTGTCCGAGAGATTTGAAACTTTCAGGATTTCATTAGTTCATAAGTAGGTACCTACAATTGGTTTATCTCGGATTTTTGGCATCGGTGACCTAAGGTTTGGTCAATTTCTTGACTTCCCCATTATAAGAGAACGGGAAAATATACAAATGCTTCCATTTCAGAGAATATGCATTGGATCAGGCTTTTTATTTCAGAATCATGATTTTAGATCATTCTTGATGGCCCAAGAGCAATTGTTGCTCAGTGATTTCTGAGGTCATCTGAGGTCATCAGCAATGTTTTGCTCCTAACCCTATACTTTCGGGGGGCGAATCGCCCCCCCCCTGAGGTTTTTCGCGCGTACAGGTCATTCATAACTCAACTCAAGAATCTTCAAAACTTGCTGGCTTTTCTAACGTTTTATTGCCACATTCGAATGGTGTACTTTTTCTCAAAATCGTTGATTATTAAGGAGGGGGTCCAAGGACAGTTATTTAGGGGGGCGTGTTCGGCCGTTTTGGACACGAAATCTTTGGCGTGGTTAAGCACTCATGGAGAGTGTGTGTAAGAGAAGCTTGTTAGCAAAAACAGACATCGGTAGATAATTTGATTGTGTTTCAGATGCTATCTCGAAATTTTCAAATTTTGAATGTTAAAACCCAAATTTTTGAAACATTTATTTTGTCACAAAATGATGGCAAGTTTTTTTATTTAAACGATTTTGAAAAAAAAAAAAAAAAAAAAAAAAAACGGATTGTATTGTTGATGAAAGAAAACATGCGCAAAATAATATATGTTCTGTTTTGTTTGGAGAAAAGGTTTCAGGGTCAGGGGACGGTTTGAATCAAAATATTTGATACCTGATGTCAGGTCAACTTGCTAACCTTCCAATGATAAGTATTATGTCGTTGAAAAATGAAAACGAGTTTAATACATTGCATTCAATCCAGTATTTCAGTATCATGTCATCTTAGGGCACTTCTTTTGATGAAATAAGGATGAAAAATTTTTTTAGTCAGTGACCTTTAGAAAGCGCTTCATTCCAAGGTCACCAACCACCTTTTTATTCAATAAACTCGTGACCAAAGAACATCCAATAGAGACTGCACCAATTGGTCTAAAAATGTTGGCTTCGTCAATTTTTGCGCGTTCTTCTTGATATGCATTTTTGACTTACTTACGTCCACCTTGACCTGACCTTGACTTTTGATACGGCTGGTTCAAATTTTCGATTTGAACAAAAGATTTGATATGGAATTCGAACTGCATGTTGAGAAGAAACACGATGGTACCAAAAATAGTGCTCATTATACTTTAGATTAAAAAGTTATAACGAACCAAACTTATGTCTGATTTTTTTTTTTTTATTTTTTACATTTTGTTTGGACCTCTACAGTCCAAAACCATTGACCTGAGGTTCATTTCTTGATGCCTTAAGGCGTGGAAAGACAATTAAACCGCTTCGCTTAAGTGATTTTTTCGGATTCCTCCTTAGCTGCCATAGTTTCCGACGATAAATGGCAAGGTTTCCTGAATATCATGTTTTGACAAAAAATTATTTTTTTGATGACGGTCATTTGGACCTTTGAAGATAATGGTCAATGGTCGTCACCAAATTTGACAAAATGGAGTTCATTATTGTTCGACCTTAGTCACACACCAAGTTTCATGTTATCTAGCTCTTATTGGCAGCGGAGATCTGAAAAGGGGCCGAATAGCCCCCCCCCGAACAGATTCGTATTACTTTTCAGCCCTCCAGGAATAGGGTTTAAACTCTTAATAGAACAAAGATAAGAGACGAGTGGTCAGCAGATGACACCACTGTGATTTGTCTCGCTCGGGTTGCGTCGCCCCATGTTGCAAATATGACCTACCTAGGTCGACCAAATGACCTTTGACCTGAAAGCTCAAATTTTGAAATTGACCTAACTCCAGATCACCAATCTATGCATTCCAAGCACCTTACGAATCAAACACGGAGGTGTTAAATCATTGCTCTATCGCTTTTAGATAAAACGTTATCCGGGAAACAAGTGTTGAGCAAAAATGAGATACTTGATATTTCGATGACCTCTGGAGCCTAAACTATTGCCTGAGATTCAATTTTGACTACACCAAGGTCGCTTGCATATTTCTACTGTGGCATTTCTCAATGGCTTTCGAATTTCACATTTTCCGTTTGATTCTAAGCTATATAGTTCTCGAGATATTTGGGTTGTTTGGAAGCGATTTCCTTAAACTGGAAAATTGACCTTTGATGACTCTGGTGACCTTTAATTATTGACTAAATCCAAAAATACTTCAATTTAACTTCGAATGTCCATGTCAAGAGCTTTCCGAACATTTATACATGCGTCTTTCATCCCCCTTATTTTCAAGTGAGGCGAGGGTCACTTTGCTCCCCCCCCCCTACTTTGGCGAAGTTGTCTTGGAGGCATGACAGGTTAAGTGACTTTTCGAGAAACAATTATCACCGTTGCGTTTAGCAGATCTTACTCCATATTTTCGACTACAACTGGGGTATTGTGTGGATTTAACAACTTTAAAAACTAGAATATAAAATTGTTTACCTTTTTTACCAGACAAACATTCTGAAAGCTCTGAGTTCATCCGAAATATTCCAGTAGAAAGTGTCATAGATCGCACATATTTCTACTGCACTTAAATCTGACTGCAAATAGCTGTTTTCTGACAGTAGTTATCGAGGATTAATTGCTGTTCCAAATATGCTAAGCCAAATCAGAATGTTTGCTACGGTGGATTTGAAACCGCCCTTTTGATCATTGTAGAAATAACGTTTGCAATTATGCGTGCCAGGCAAGTGTCTGTTGCATTTGCCACGACACGTAAGAAGCCTGCCCTAAAATACAAAATATGTAACGCACACGTGTTCGTGTATAGTCGAGCCTGAAATTAAATGCTTACTAATACAAATACAAAAAAAGCATATAGAGAAGGTCACCCAGCGGGCCAGCACCAGCCTTGGCCGGCGAGGATCGAAGGCTGGTGCCTGGTCTGGTCACCCGATCTCCCGTCACCGATCACTCCTCTGTCCTGTTTACTTCGCCCACGTCACGGCCGCTCGACGACCGTACATTATCCAGCCTCCATTCCACATCACGACCCCTCTCATTCCCCACGCTGCCTCAGTGTGCACTGTGACGTCACTCTGTCCACTGTGACGTCACTCTGTGGACAGTGACGTCACTAGGTTGACGGCAGCTGTTTGCGGAGACGGACACGGTGACAGGGCCGAGACTCGTGTCCACAGAGGCCGGCAAACATACGCTGTTTGGCGGCTCGTCGGCTCGTCGGCCCTGTCGCTGGCCCGTCGGCAAGTTCTGCCCGTCGACGGTGGCGACGCAGGTTCGTCGGCGGTGGCGATGGCGACGCCGCCTGGGCGACGGAGGTGACGGTGACGGAGGTGACGGAGGTGACGGAGGTGACGGAGGTGACGGAGGTGGCGGCGGCGATGTGATATCGGAGACGGCAGGAGTCATGGTCTGTTGGGATTCGACAGAGGGCTGGGGAGGGAGGGCAGGGCAGCAGAGCAGAGGGGAGGAGAGGGGGAGGGCTGGAAGGGAAGGAAGGAACATCCGGTATGCGGCGGCGATGTTTTG
>VOPJ01012767.1:0-28286 GCA_014673585.1 Semibalanus balanoides
ATGAATGTCACAAACCGACCCGTTAAAATAATGTAGGTACCATAACGCTAAATACAACAAATCCACTAATAGTGCTAGTTACCTGGCGTCGGTCGAATTCGGCGTTCACGGTGGAAACCCACAGCGCTGATTCGCACACATAACTCGGCGGCGAGGAACAAAGCCGGGTCGGCGTACATGACCTCACAGTGCCGGAATTCCCAGCGCGCTGTGACGCGGCTGGGTGACCACCGACTGTAGGCAGAGAGCCTTGGAGAAGGTAGATGAACTGATGTTGGTCTATCTGGACAGAAAGCGGGCCGGTTGGCGGACCGATGTGGCTCTGAACGTGTGACATGTGACTCTGAACGTGTGACCTGACTAGCCAATTGCTGCTTTCTCAAATCATTATCGACTCAAAGCAACACCATGAACATCATGTACGTGTCCAAACTCCGGCTCCGTGTGGCCAAATTCGCGGTTGCTCCTGCGTCAGCTGTGATTTGTAGCCGACGGAGGCGGTGTTTCCGTCCGGTCTGGTTTGGCGGTGGCGTGGCCCGGCTGGTGACCAGGTCGGGGTCAGAGGTCAGTCAGGTCTCGGCGTGTTACGCCACTGACCCAGTGCCTCCGCTGCTGCTGGGAACTGTGCTGACCGCTGACACTGGCCGCCGGCGGCACAGGAAGTCATCGAGACCGACGCCACCGCCGACTGAGGGCACCATGGGACGGCAGCAGTCTTCAGTCCGCCGCAGACCACAGCCGTCACCGGACGGTAGCTGGTGCAGTACTGTGGTGCAGCTGGTGCAGTACTGTGGTGCAGCTGGTGCAGTACTGTGCAGCTGGTGCAGTCAGCAGTGTTCAGTGTCCAGCAGTAGTCCTCACCGTGCCGGTGCGGGACGGGTCTGCTGAAGATGGAGTGGTCCTACCAGCTGATGGGCGGCCGGCGAACTGTCGCCGAACTGGCGCTCCGAGCAAGTAAGGAGCGGCGCTCTGCAGGCTCGCGCTGCAGCTACGGCGCCGCTCTGCAGTGACATCTACTGTGTTCGGTTCTTGCTCGTTTTAGGTATAGGTGGACGAATGCCCATCGCCGCGCACCTGGGAGTTACTGTTACGGTCACCTGTTTCGAGCCCTGCATGGTGAACCGTCCGTGGGTAGTTGTTCTCCAGCAGCTTCTGTGACCGTGGTGCAGCTGAAGCCAGTCTCGCGACTGCTCTACAGTTGCCGCCGCCTTCTTAGGCCGCCTTCTCAGGCCGCCTTCTCAGGCCACCTTCTCAGGCCGCCTTCTCAGGCCGCCTTCTCAGGCCGCCTTCTCAGGCCGCCTTCTCAGGCCGCCCTCTCAGGCCGCCTTCTCAGGCCGCCTCTCCCTGTCGGCTCTCCCTGTCGGCATTACTGGAGCATATCTCTGCCGGCTGCCACAGCCGTCCCCGGTCGGCAGGGATCGGGTGGCCGTTTCTTGCTGCCCGGCTGACTCTGGGACGGCAGGGCGCCGCCGGAGGGGGTGGCTTCCGGCGGATGTCGGCGTTTATCCCCGTGGACAGCGCCGGAAACTGGGCCGCCGGTGGCCGAGCTGAGGTTTCTGCCGAGCGGAACCAGCGGATGCGTGCAGGCACCTCTCCGGCACGCCGGCGCTCACAGCTGCAGCTCCGCACCCTATACAGCCCTCCGTCCGCCGTTCAACGTCCCCTGTAACCGTCACTCTCCTGTCCAGTCCGGCCGACAGACGCATCCAGCGCGTCCCCATCCGCCAGCCCCCGTCACCGCGAGCCGGCCGAACATTCGCAATGTGCGCCCATAGCGCCGCGACGCCTGCGTCCGTTACCTTCTATTTGCGAACAGCGATTTGTTTGTGAGCGAGAGAAAGGTCAATTGTTTCGAGCGTCATTGTGGCGAGACCGCGGACCGGAACCGGACGGCTCGCGAGTTCTATAGCAGCCGACTAGGAGGGCCGGCTGAATGGGGTGACGGCTGATGGGTACAAGCTGTATCATGTGGAGCCTCCGTTTGTGTGAAAACCCGGCACCCCGCCGCGACGTTTTTTGTCGCCTTCTTCGGGTCTTACAATGTCGACGGTGTCCTTGAATTTATTGAACATCTGTGTTCAACAGGTCACTGTCATCTTAGGCTAGTCAATGATATGGGATAGAGGATCTGAAGGGCAGCCACCTGCTGTAAACGGATGCATTATATAATCGCTATCTTCTGCTGAAGCTTGATACGGGTTTTCAAACTCAGAGCGTCGCAGCATTTAAGACTCCCCGAGGAAGCACCGGTCGCCTCTTATAGAGGACAGCCCGGCTGCGTCATCCCCGGAGAGGTTCGCCTCGTCAGTGGGATATGGTGGTCAGACACACGCGCCAGTGCTGTCGCGCCTGTCGCCACTCGTCCGTACTTTGCCAGTCCGTCTCGGTGACGACTGACCGGGTTCGTCCGTCAGCGTCAGTTCACTCAGTGGCGGGCTGGACGGATACCACTCCTCTCACCTAGCCGGCCCCGGTGCTGGTGACCGTGGTGGGTGACGACTGACTGGGTTCGTCCGTCAGCGTCAGTTCACTCAGTGGCGGGGCGGGCTGGACGGATACCACTCCTCTCACCTAGCCGGCCCCGGTGCTGGTGACCGTGGTGGGTGACGACTGGGCCGCTGTTTGCTGAGCTCAACAAACACAGCCGCCGCCGCCGCCGCCGCTGCTGGATGAGGAGGAAGCAGTTCGACTCCCGCCGCCCAGCCGTCTGAAGAACCGACTCCAGACAGACGCCGTGACGTCAGACGAACCACTCTATGTCACCCGCAGTCGACACCGCGCGTGGTCACTGGTCAATGTTCACACGTCACACACTCAAACTCACACACGTCACTGGTGAACACGCACGCAACGTCAAACTGTCACATTCATCACACACACACACGTCACACACACACACACACACAACACACACACACAACACACACACACACACACACCACACACCACGTACACACGTCACACACGTCACTGCACATGTCATACAACACACAACACACACGCACACACGCACACACATCACGCACACACGCACTGGCCACGTCACACACGTCACTGGTGACACGTCACCACGTCACGTCACATTGCAACACTCACACTACGCACACACGTCACTTCACGCCGCAGCACGCACGTCACCCCTCACCTATGGACGGCTTCCCTCCATCAACTCCTGGT
This sequence comes from Semibalanus balanoides, assembly GCA_014673585.1. NCBI lineage: Eukaryota > Metazoa > Arthropoda > Thecostraca > Balanomorpha > Balanidae > Semibalanus > Semibalanus balanoides. The sequence goes on from VOPJ01012767.1 coordinate 3,178, forward strand.
AACGGCCTCCACCACTCCGGTATAACGGCTCCACTCACTCCTGTATACCCTCCACACGTCCTGTATAACGGCCTCCACCACTCCTGGTATACGCCTCCACCACTCCCTTATAACGGCCTCCACCACTCCTGGTATACGGCCTCCACCACTCTTGTAATAATCGCCCACCACTCCGGATAACGGCCTCCACCCTCCGGTAACCCTCCACCACTCGCTGGTATATAGCCCCACACTCCTGGTATATCGGCCCCACCACCTGGTAATACGGCCTCCACCACTCCTGGTAACCCTTCCACACACCCGTATACGGCCCCTCCACCACTCCTGGTATACGGCCTCCAACCATCCTGTAACGGCCGTCGACCGGACGCCGGGCGTATAGAAGGCCAAGTCCAGACCGTCCGTCCCTGCAGGGTAACAGTGGTAACCCATGGTTAACCCGTGTCCACGCCGCTGCGGCCGCTGACCTGCAGCTGAGCACGCGGCCGGTAAGACCCGAAGACAGAACAGTCCTGCTCTGGTATCTCTCCGACTCGGTCTCCTTGCGGCCACTCTCAGGTCGGCTGGCAGCTGCGATAAGTCTCTCAGAGACCACCGCGGCCCGCCCGCGCCGCCCGTCGGTCAGCTATCGCCCGCCGCTAACCAAGTGTTACACATCGCTGTATGTGAGGACGCCGGCCCACCGCTACAGCAGGCCTCAGCATAAGGTACGCAGTGCAGTCACGACAGAGTGTCTGTGCCGGGCACAAAGCTGGTCCGCGGAGTGTCTGGTGCCGCACCAGCTGGTCCGGCGGGGCGCCCGCTGGCTCTCATTTGCCGCTAAGTTTGACAGCGGTAACAGCGGGTGTGGTCGACAGCGGCTTCACCATACATCAAACGCCGCCTCTGAGGTCCTCTGAGGTCTGAGGCCGCCTCGAGGTCAGCTGAGCGGCCGCAACCGCCGCCAACCGCGCGCCGCGTGCATGGATACCGCACGGCACGGTGCGATAGGCACCGGCCCTACGCCAGTACTGCTGAGAGCTGGCAGCTCTGCAGCTAGCCTAGAAATGGAAAATTTAACACTTGAGGACCCTGCTGAGATCATCATCCCCGACCTGATTGCGCTGCGTCCCGCTTGTTCACGACGCTGTGGTCCGCGCCCGCTGTCCCCTCCCCTCCCACTTCGCCACCAGGTTTTTTTCGCACTGCCTGACTCACTCAAAGGGAAGCGAATCAAAGAAGGTGCTGCTAAAAGACTGCGCGCCTGGCGGCGTGGCTACGGAGGGGAGTCAGTTCCCACGCGCGCTACCCGGCCTGACGGGGCGGTAAACAACAAACAGCCAGCGCCGGAAGCCGCTGATGGCCCGGCCGGTCACTGTCCACCGGGCTGTGACGGCAGGACAGGGGACTGGAGGTGCGGCTGACCAGCCAATCAAGGCAGGACTGGAGGCGCGGCTGACCGGCCAATCAAGGCAGGACTGGAGGCGCGGGCTACGCCAATCAAAGCAGGACAGCGCGCCCGACCGCCAACCAAGGCGGACTGGAGGCTGCGCTGAACCGGCCAATCAAGGCATGGAACTGAGGCGCTGCTGGACAGCCAATCAAGGCAGACTGAGCGGCGGCTGACCGCCAATCAAGGCGGGACTGGAGGTGCGGCTGACCGGCCAATCAAGGCGGGACTGGAGGTGCGGCTGACCGGCCAATGAAGGCGAGCGGGCAGAGCAGTGACGGTCAGAAGTGACATAATGAGATGTGCTTCTGTATAAACAATTTGCCAACTTACTGTGAAAAATGACACATTCAGTATATGTTTGATCGATTTTTGTTCTGGACCTCCTTGTTCATTTCTGATTCGTTTTAGCAAAACTTATTTGTATTTTATTAAATTCATTTAGTTGATGGTGGTATTTCGTGCGTACTTCATTTTTGTCACATCTGTCACGTCTGCTGTCACACACTGAACAGCTGGCGCGCCTCCACTCAGAGGGCGGCTGCAGACTCTTATCCACGACCCTTCACTGTCTCGGCGGAGCGCCTGTCGACTGAAACTCACCAACTATTGGCTGTATATCAGTCGGTCTGTTGCTTACTCTGTCAATACTGTCCCGGCTGGTGTAACGTTTGGCCGGATGTGTTTCCATGGCCAGCTGGTCCACCGGCGAAGTGTGGGTGGCCTGCCCCCCGCCTGTCCAAGTCAGCCCGGAAGTTAGCCAACGATATGACACCCACAGGCTGGCTGTGTTCGAAACCTGTCGGAATTTCGCCCTCGCCTGAGATTATTTAATATGCCCCGGGCTGAGTTAAGTGACCACTGTTGTCAGTGCGCCTAAAAACTCCCTAAACAAATAGATTGGTACCCGGCGCGGTGGAGGACTGACGGCGGCGGTCTGCTGCTGGCGACCACCGACTCCTGTGGCAGCAGGTGGAGCTCCGTCACCCCGACAATCAGCTCACTGCTGCTGGCGACCACCGACTCCTGTGGCAGCAGGTGGAGCTCCGTCACCCCGACAATCACTCACTGCTGATGCGACAACCGACTCCTGTGCAGCCAGTGGAGCTCCGTCACCCCGACAATAGCTCAATCTGCGATGCGGACCTACCGACTTCCTGCAGCAGGTGAGCTCCGTCAGCCCCGACAATCAGCCTCACTGCTGCTGGCGACCACCGACTCCTGTGGCAGCATGAGCTCCGCACCCCGAACAATCAGCTCACTGCTGCTGGCGAACCACCGACTCCTGTGGCAGCAGTGAGCCTCCGTCACCCCGACAATCAGCTCACTGCGATGGCCGACACCGACTCCTGTGGCAGCAGGTGGAGCTCGCGTCACCCGACAATCAGCTCACGCTGATGGCGACCACCGACTCCTTGGCACAGTGGAGCTCCGTCACCCGACAAATCAGCTCAACTGCTGCTGCGACCCCGCACTCCTGTGGCAGCAGTTGGAGCCCGTCAATCCCTCGCACATCAAGCTCACTGCCGCTGCGACACCGACTCGGGCAGCAAGGTGGAGCTCCGTCACCCGACGAATCAGCTCACTGCTGCTGGCCGACCACCGACTCTTGGCACAGGTGGACTTCCGCACCACGACATATCAGCCAACTGCTGATGGCGACACCTGACTCCTGTTGCACAGGTGGAGCCCGCACCCGACAATCACTCACGCTGATTGGCGACCACCGACTCCTGTGGCACAAGGTGAGCTCCGTCACCCGAACAATCAGCTCACTGCGATGGCGACCACCACTCCTGTGGCAGCAGGTGAGCTCGCCCCGACTAATCACCCACGCTCGATGGCGACCACCGCTCCGTGCACAGTGGAGCTCCGTCCCCCCGAAACAGCTCCACGCTGATGGCGACAAACCGACTCCTGGCAGCGGTACCCGCCACCCGAACAATCAGTCACTGCTGATGCCGAACCACCGACTCCTGATGGCAGCAGGTGAGCCCGCACCCCGACATATCAGTCGACGCTGATGGCGAACCAACCGACTCCTGGCCAGAGGTGAGCTCCGTCACGCCGACAATCAGCTCACTGATGATGGCGACCACCGACTCCTGTGCAGCAGGTGGAGCTCCGCACCCCGACATCAGCCTCACGCTGATGCGACCACCGACTCCTGTGGCAGCGGTGGACTCCGTCAACCCCTACAATCAGCTCACTGCTGATGCGACACGACTCCTGGGCAACAGGTGGAGCTCCGTCACCCCGACAATCAACTCACTGCGATGGTCGACACCGACCCGTGGCAGCAGGTGGAGCTCCGTCACCCCCGACAATCAGCCACTGCGATGGCGACCCACCGACCCTGTGCAGCAGTTGAAGCTCCGTCTTATTTTTTCTTGTATTTATTATTATTCTATTTCTTTACTTTTTCTTTATTTTTTTTTCTTATCTTTTACTCCTGGGCAGCAGGTGAGCTCCGCACACCCGACAATCAGCTCACTGCTGATGCGAACGATCTCTGTGGCAGCAGTGGAGCTCGCACCCCTGACTAATCACTCACGCGATGGGACCACCGACCTCTGTGGCAGCAGGTGGAGCCCGTCACCCCGACAATTCAGCTCAATGCTGAGGCACACCGACTCCTGTGGGCACAGGTGGAGCTCCGTCACCCCGACAATCAGCTCACTGCCTGATGGGAGCCACCGACTCCTGTGCAGCAGGTTGGAGCTCCGTCACCCCGACAATCAGCCACTGCGATCGGCGACCACTCGACCCTGTGGCAGCAGGTGATCTCCGTCACCCCGACAAATCACTCACTGACGCTGAAACACCACAGCGTGAGACACCGACCAAGCCTTGAAAACACCAGCGAGGCGAGACACCGGGCCAGCTGCATACCCCGCAGCGGAGTTACCCGACCACTGAAACCCCAGCACGAGACCCGGACACTGAAATACACCAGCAGCGAACACCGCCACTGAAACACCACAAGCGGAGTTACCGGCACAGCGAAACACCAGCGGCGTAAACACCGGCAGCTAAACCCAGGAAAAAAGCGGAGACACCGCCAAGCGAAACGCCCAGCAGCGGAGTTACCGGAGCCGGCTGAAAACACCAGCACGGAACACCGGGGCAGCTAAAAACCACAGCGGAGAAACCCGGGCCAGCTGAAACCCCAGCAGCGGAGACACCGGGCCAGCTGAAACCCCAGCAGCGGAGTTACCGAGCCGGCTGAAACACCAGCAGCGGAGACACCGGGCCAGCTGAAACACCAGCAGCGGAGACACCTGGGCCAGCCTGAAAACCCTAGCAGCGGATTACCGAGCCGCGCTGAGTAAACACCAAAGCAGCGTAAAATCCCGGCAGCTGAAACCACCTAGCAGCGAGAACACCGAACAGTAGCCGACGGGTCATAGGTGGCTCGCTCATGACCCTGCGGACAGTAGTTGCGCGGCATGACAGATACACTTGCCCGTCCGCCGCCGAGAGGCAAGCACGGTCACCGTGTGACACGCATGCTGTCCGCCCGGTCCGGCTGGCTAGGAAGCGCCTGGCCTGACAGACAGGACCTAGTGCTACGCACGCTAGTGACTGGATGGAGAGCGATGTGGTCATAGACCGGCGCAGTCATACAACTGCGCTGGTAGCGAGTTGCCGCGTGTGTGTTCAGTCGTCACCGCATCTAGTACCACTCCACTACGATGTTGCTGTGATAACGTGACAGGACCGTGCGGGCTGGGAGGACTAGGAGCCGCGGGCGTTAGGCTGTAGCACCAGACCGTGTACGCTGAGGAAGACAGCGTGACGGCTGGGAGGAGACAGGACCGTGACGGCTGGGAGGAGACAGGACCGTGACGGCTGGGAGGAGACAGGACCGTGTTGGCTGAGAGCAGGACCGGCAGGACAGTGTTGGCTGGAGCAGGACCGTGTTGGCTGGAGCAGCAGCGGCGGACTCCCCGTCTGCCGTCACCGCCGGTCAGACCGGCCGCAATGAATGGTCGCCAGCTGCCGCTGCCGTGTCAGCCGGCTGGCCTGGCCTGGCCTGGCCTGGCCTGGACTGGCCGGTCGGCGGGTCACTCGCTGCTGTTTGTTGGTGTTGGCCGGTAGGCTGGACGGTCGGTCGGTCGGTGTGGGGGGGGGGGGTGACTGTCTGCTGCGGCCCGCTGCCAGGCCACCGCCGCGCGGCCACAACACTCAACACGCACAAATATACAGATATCACACCAACGAGCTGCAACTGCTCTGCGTCCACCTCCTGAGGCCGTAAAGTCTGTCCTGTCCTGTCCTGTCCTGTCCTGTCCTGTCCTGTCCTGTCCTGTCCTGTCTGCCTGTGATACCTGCACCATGCATTAGTACCGCTCCTGATCACACTGTGATCAGGTCATATGGGACTCTGCACGGTGCCAGTGTGCATTAAGCACAGTGCACAGACTATAGTACACCAGTCACAGCCGCCATAGAGCACGGTACATACACCCGCCGTCAAACCTGCCCGGGATGACGGTGCTGCGCGACATTGAGAGACGGAACTGGAGACAGCAGAGTTTCCGGTAGCCGTGTGTTATGACGGCGGCTGTACAGTACTGTACGATACTGTCCAGTGGGATGCCATACATCGGTGGCATTAAGCTGCCAGCGCCGTGTCAGCGAAGCAGTATCGGCCTTTGACGACAGGCTACCGTTGCAGTAGACGATAGAGTGACGTCCTTGACCTGACCCCTGTCCGCGCGCTCTGTATCTGTGTCCCGGTGTGTCTCTGTCTGCCTGTGACTGCCTGTGACTGACTGTGTCAGTCCGCCTGTGACTGAGCCCTCTCTGTGCCACTGCAGGTGGGTACGGAGCGCCGCTGTCAGAGCCGGCGCCCGGTCTGGCGGAGGAGCCGGCCGCCTACGTACCACAGCACTACAGTGAGCCGGAGTACCCAGCTCTGGCCGACCCCCATCACCCGGCCTACGGCGGCTCAGGATCACCCGAGTTCTACCCACCGCCCACCGGAATGGAGCTCAAGTACCGGCCGCCGCCCTCCAAACTGTACCCGTCCGGCTCCCGGTACGACGGCTACGACCGGTACGGCGGGGAGTACGCTGGGTACGAGCCGCCGCACTACCAGACGGTACCGCAGGCGGCGGCAGGCGGAGGCGGCGACCCGTGGCACCCGGAGCTACTGGGACCGCCGGCTGGTCACCACCATCACCCCGCCTTCCTGCCTGGCCGCCACCCGAGCCGCCACTCACCACAGCTGCCCGACGGTCGGCCGTACCCTCCGGCGGCGGCTGGAGGAGGAGGCGGGCCCTGCTTCACCGGATCAGGACCGATCCAGCTGTGGCAGTTCCTGCTGGAGCAGCTGTCGGACAAGGCGTGCCAGACGTTCATCGTGTGGACCGGGGACGGCTGGGAGTTCAAACTCACAGACCCGGATGAGGTGAGCAGAGACGTCGCTTCCCTCAGCGCTGCTATCTGTGGCAGGACGGGACATTCATTGAAGTCACATCATTTGCCTTCAGTCATGGGTGGCTCAATCTTACGTATTCCTTACGTGGATTGTGGGTGTGCTATTCCTGCTGTTTTGTCTGCTTCGCACCACTATTGCGAGGGCGCCAACAGCATCTGTCGGTCTGTGCTGACGATGTTTCCCTGCTTACCTACCAGGTGGCGCGCAGGTGGGGCTCTAGGAAGAATAAGCCGAAAATGAACTACGAGAAGCTGAGTCGTGGTCTCCGCTACTACTACGACAAGAACATCATCCACAAGACGTCCGGCAAGCGCTACGTGTACCGGTTCGTCTGCGACTTGCAGAGTCTGCTCGGGTGAGTGTCCGCTCCGCTCCGCGATACTTGCTGAAGCCCGGGTCATGTCGGTTGTCGCCGCTCCGTCTGACCAACACTGGTCAGAGCGAATTGTGACATTTTGAAACGCTTTAAAAGGCACCACTGTCAAATACGCACCACTGTCAACTAAGCACCACAGTCAACTGCGCACCACTGTCAAGTGTTAACTAAGCACTAATGTCAATTGCGTACTATTGTTATTAGTATGAAACCCAAACACCTGTTTTGATGCCTGGTGTCTGACCGGTGTTTGTCGGTCTTTTTTTGCAGGCGGACACCAGATGAGATGCACGCTATGGTCGACTTCAAGGCGGACAAATCAGACGACGAGTGATGAGCCAGCCCCGCAGCGGAGCGCTCCTGCCGATCCAAAGACTGCCAGGCTCGGGAAGCCTGGACCCGACGGGCAGCGCCACCGGTGACGAGTACCTGAACCATTAGTTCGCGTTTCTGCCGCTTGAAGCGCGTGCAGCGGCGGGCGATGCCTCGTAACGTCCCCCGGCGATGTATGTGGCCGTCAGCTGGAGCCCCTGAGAAGTGATCTTAAAGACTTATCATGATGACTAGTCTGTTGAAGTGTCGTCATGGGAGTGACGTCATAGGAGTAACGTCATTTGTGTGACGTCTTGTGTGCCTGCATAGCGATCAGATCGTGAGAAACGCCGCATATTTTATCACATCGTGCTTTTCCATTTTTGTATTGTTGTGTACCATTACCGTTTGGAGACAAGTGTACATTTGACATTAGTGTGTTGTGTGTACATTTCTGCTACGCTCGGCACTGGTGTGGTGTGCTGTTTGGCAGTGCTGTGGCGTCCATATGTGATGTTTGAGACGCTGTTACGGCGTCCGTCGCAACCGTGACGTCAGCGGACGCAGAGAAGCTCAATATCGCTGGCTGTAGGCGGCCTCCGGAGGGTGGAGGGTGTGTGTGTGGGGGGGGCAGATATGTAGTGTGGAGCGGCGCCGCAGTGCGGTCTGTCGGCCGAGGCTGTTATCCGGGAGGTCCGGGGTAGCCTCCATCAGCCTGGCACCAGATGTGTCCTTGATGCCATGCTCTGCTCTGCAGTGTTTTGCGCGTGTTATGTGTGGCTATTGGACGAAGCCAAATGACCCTGCCTTTGTCTGCCTCCCGCGAGATCCTAGTTTCGTTCCGATTTTCACCCTGCACTATTTCTGCGTGACAGTACAGCCGACTGTTTGGTGATCGTGGTTTTCAGCACACGCTCTGCCGGCCTGCCTCCGCTTTCTTCTGGCCTGTCACCGTTAGAGCACCGCCTGTGATCTCACCTGCAAATATTTGTACTGTCCAGCTCCACCACTTCATACCAACGCCATATTTCGCCACGCCCAGCTGCGGGTCTGAACTGTGTACCCGGGGGACAGTTTGTTGTTGTACTGCACGGCGCAGGAAGACTTCCGTCGTCGATGACAAATACCTAGTGCCTTGTGTCTGCCGTCCGCCCCGCCTGGCCCACCGGTGACCCCTAGCCCACCGGTGACCCCTGGCCCACCGGTGACCCCTGGCCCACCGGTGACCCCTGGCTCACCGGTGACCTGGCCCACCGGTGACCCCTGGCGCGCACCGGTGACCCGTGGCCGAGCTGCCTCACCCGTACGGGGGGTCGTTAACGTGGACGTCAACCCAGCGAGGCTGTGGTCAGTCAGCTGTTGGGGACACGTCTGTTTTGTCCAGTGGATGTGACGAAATGAAACAAATAAATAGTACCACTTTGTCTTGGTGTTTTTGTTTCTTCTAAACGATCGTGCGTTATTTCAAAGCAGAGAAGAAACTGGTACGAAAGGCGCCGAATTAAAAACACTTCGCCCAAAACACATTAACCCGCCATTGTCTGAGGAAGGGGCATTTAACGCCCCTTCCTGGTGAACTTTTGCAATTGATAAAAAATCATTAGCGCTATTAACGTGAAACTTCAACTGGGGCATTCCACGACATTTCGACCAGTCGAAAACACCCTCATCTCTCACTTTTTGTTCAAAATTGGTGTTTAGGGTTATCTTGGGTCCTGAATTCAGATGTGGAATATTTAGGTCGATCTGACCTCAGGTTTCCGAGTTATATGCCCTCGGGCAATTTTGCAGGGTCAGTTTGGAGAGGTGTTTTCGGAGGCCGAAGACTTCGCAGTTTGGACTTAAACCAAATGCTAAAAATACTTGTTGATGCTGAGTTTCACAATGAACGAAGTTTTTTTTTTTTCTGAATTTGTTGCGTGAACCTTGAATGAATTGACCTCAAGGACCTTGTTACATTTTTTTTCGATGAACGCTCGTGTGACCATCGGGTACACCTCTGATTCAATTTTTTCACCTCTAAAATACTTGTCAATGTCTTGGCTAACAATGCAAACAAATAAATAAGTGCGTTTTTCGATCTAATTCATATTTCACCCATCTATATACGTGCGTGTTTTCGATTTTTCCCGCAAGGGGGGAAATATCTGCCAATCTATGAGACCGAATTTGGTACGGAGTCTTCACCATTTGAAATCTGCGTGGCTACAGACGGTGCGTATAAATAATTGGTAGTACACTTTGGTCTAATATGAGTGGGCGCAATTGGACAAAACCACATAACCATCAAAAATCGTTGCAAACGACATCATGCTCTCAAACCTATGGACGCGATTTGAGAGCAGTAAATCTTAACCAATTCGAATCCAAGCGTGGTTCAAACAATTGTTGGATAAGAGTTTTATCTAAACTTTGGTTCATTCTTAGTGGACCAATTAGCCAAACTGACAACATCGTTGCAAGACGGCGTCATGCTCAGGAACCTATGGGGACCGACTTAAACGGTCTTCTTCAATCATCTGGTGTGGTCCAAAACAGTGTCTTCAGAATTTCTATCAACTTTGAATTGAATCAATTGGACCAAATCAGAACCCAAGAATCACCAAAAAATCATTCAAGATGACCGTCAAAGTTCCGAACATATGGGTCCAATTTGGACACCGATCTTTCAAGCCAATTGAATCTTGGCTTGGTCCAAAAGGGGCCGCTAAGCAGTCTTCTTGAACTTTGGGTCTTATATAAAGTGGAGCCAAAATTGGTACGAAACCACCCAAACCACCAAATCGTTGCAGAGGGCATCAAATGCTCCGAACCTAATGACGCGATTTGGGGTCGTAATCTTCACCATTGCCGGATCCGGCGTTGGTTGAAAAAACGTTGTGGTGGACAGTTTTTAATCTAATTTTATTCAATCTAAGTGGACCAAATTAGACCCAAAAAGCTAAAAATCATTGCAGATGCCGTCATGCTCAGAAGCTAATGTACTGATTTGTTCGGAATCTTCACCATTCGATCCGGCGTGGTTCAAAACGTTGTGGTGGATATATTTATATAATTTGATTCAATCCAAGTGTACCAAATTAGACCAAAAACGCTCAAAATCGTTGCAGATGACGTCATGCTCCGAACTATGGGACCGATTTGGATACGATCTTCACCATTTCATCTGGCTTGTTCCAAAGCAGGAACGTATTGAGTTTAATCATTTTTGGTCAAATTTAAGTGGACCAAATCGGACCAAACCCACCAATTTTGTTGGTTTCGGTCCAATTTGGTCCACTTTAAATGAAACAAACTCGGTCAAACTCAACACGGCACTGTTTCGGATCAAGCCAGATCGAATGGTGAAGATCTTGTCCAAATTAGTTTGATATGTCAGGAGAATGGCGTCGTCTGCAACGTTTTTGGACTTTTTGGTCTAATTTTGTCCACTTAGATTAAACCAAAGTAGATAAAACTCTTATTCACAACGTTTTAAACCACGCTGGATCGAATGGTTAAGATACTGTCTAAATCGGTCCCATAGGTTTGGAGCATGATGTCGTCTGCAACGATTTTTGGTGGTTTGGGTGGTTTTTGGTCCAATTTGGTCCACCCATATTAGACCAAAAGTTGTAATACAATTTTATAACGGCACCGTTTAGACCACGCCAGACTCAAAATTGTGAAGAAAACCCCCGTCCAAAAATCGGTCTCTAGATTGGCAGATATTTGCCCGTTACCGCTCCTCCCCCGTTGGGGTGGGAAATTCGAAAAACACCACGTATATAGATGGAAAGGATATGTTAAATTAGAAGGAAAAACGCACTTTTTTTATTTGTTGCATTGCTAGACAAGACATTGACAAGTATTTTGAGAAGGTGAAAATTGAAACTCAGAGGTGTAACCCCCAGAGGTCCACGAAGTCATCGAAAAAAAAAAATGTCAGCAAGGTCACGTGGTCAAGGTCTTTCAAAGGTCACGCAAAAAGAAATCAGAAAAAAAAACTTCGATTCCATTGTGAACTCAGCCATAGCAAGTATTTTATTTAAAGCATTTCGCTAGTCCAAATGGCAGTCTTTCGGCCTCCCGAAAACACCTGCTGGGCCAAAGTGGACCCTGCAAAATGCCGAGGCTATAACTCGATAACCTGAAGTCAGATCGAGCTAATATTTCCACAGCTGAATTCAGGACCCAAGATAGCCATATACACCAATTTTGAACAAAACGTGAGAGATGAAGGTGTAATTTGGGATAAAAAATGGTCGAAATGTCGTGGAATGCCCGAACTGCCTTCCACATCATTGCCCCTCGCCCTGGGGGGTCATTTTGACCCCCGAGTTTTTTTTTCTCAGAAATAGCGGGAAAACGGCGGCGTGCAGCATCGTTATATTTGGTACAGCCTTTTGGGCATTAATTACCCACATCTTGTCACAGTTTTGATTTCGGGTCATCTCAGGTCACGTCACCAGGTCACGTCAAATGACCTTACCATTCGAAATGTTTGTGATCGTGTCAAATTCACAGTCTACCTATGTCCGATAAATTTGAAACTTGCAGGATTTCATGAGGTCTTAAGAACATACCATTCGCATATCTCATATTTTTTCATTGATGACCTAATGTCAGGTCAATTTCCTGATCTCCCCATTATAAGTAAACGGGAAAATATACAAAAGTGCTTCCTATTCAGTGAACATGTAGTCAGTGAAAATAGTCCTATTCCTATTGCGGACTATATTCCTATTCAGTGAATAATGAATATAGTCCACCCCTGTAGCTCAGTCGGGAGAGCGCTGGGATTCTGACCTATCCCGGTAGTTGCAGCCCGGGTTCGAGTCGCTTCGGCGCTCGCTACTTGCTCCTGACTGGAATGGCCTGCGGCCGGTGGCAGCGGTCGTTCTCAAGGCCAGGTGACGTCAGCGAGTGGGGTGGACCGTGTCCAGGTATGTCGGACACGTAAAACTTTCGTCTCTAAATTATGCCGGCCAACAGGAATTGCGCGATCGGGTGGTGAGGTCAGGATCAGCGCAAAAAGCTCTGCTTAGCGCAGGTCCTGACCTCGGAAAGCCATCCATACAAAACATTGGGACTCAATTTATACTTTATTAACTTTATTAACCAGGCAGTCACTGGGGTATTTTCTGTAACACGAGTCACTGGGGGCAGGGTTTCTTAGCCCCCTTTTGTATCTTCGGAACCAATTAGACCATCGCGCTGAATCAAACGGCAATCGATATCCCAGGAAAGTTCATCGACGAAAAATAATTTGTGTTGCCCTAGAGGTCAGTGGTGACGTCACAGGTCAGGTTCAAAAGGTCAAATCTAGCCGTTTCTAGTTTACATCTAGTTTAAATAGACCTGTTTTTCCATTAAGAGCATTTTGGTTGCAAAACCAGATCACCCAGAGTGGCTTTCAAAAGGTATGACACACACTCAGAATAAGCTAAATTAGATGATTTTTTTTTGCAAAATATCAAGGTCAAGGTCAGGTCACAATAAGGTTAACTATGTCAAAAAATTATACGGAAAGTCACGCAACACATGTTTTACATACATTTTACGTGAAGAAATCGAAATTGATACTCATTTTACCAACCTATTATAATTTTACGTGAAGCAGAGGTCACAGTAAGGTCAAATTAATGTCCGATAAGGTCAAAATTTTGAAATTAAATAATATAATCACATCAATACATTTTATAAACCAGTTTTGCCTCGGAAATATAAGTGACCTGCTCTTTATTTGAACTGTATCTGGTCAAAAAAGGACAAAAAAAGTAAAATTTCAAAATTTAACCAGTCAACGAGTTACCCATCCTTTAGAATGACATCACATCAGTCAGAATACAGGGATATGGCATTTTTGACAGTTTGGTATGGGTTTGAATATGAATAGTTATTTTTAACATATATTCCATTGTTTTATATATCTTAAAAATGTTTTGATTTTTTTTGTCATTTTTTCATTTTTTTGTGTGCAAATTTGGGGGTTATTTTTTTTTCTCAAAATCCGAGATTGACATATTGTAGCCCTTGAAATTTTTCAATTTCTCACTCTTTTCGGATTTAATTTTGTCTACTACATGGCTTTTGTACGATCTCTAAAGTTTAGCTGATTTTGGTGCTCAAATATCGTGTGTAGTGACGTCATAACTTAAAGCTTTATCTAAAAACAATTCTGGACGAAATTAAAACAAAACTATGCATAAGGGTGTGAAAAAGATGCCCGGTCCAGGTACTAGAAGTTTGTTGTTTGAATTAGCTGCATTATTTCGTGCGAGTATTCCAGATTATTCCTGCAGGGGGGGGGGCTTAAAAAAGCCCCACGTGACTCGCGGGTTACAAAAATGCATTTGATAGGCCTAATTTCTCTTAAAGAATCATGTTATGTTAGCTCATGTTTTCATTTTTGTTAAATTTAGTCCGAATATTTTGTATGGATGGCTTTCCGAGGTCAGGACCCACGCTCAGGGGTGTAGGAGTGGAACAAATATTGGTGAAGAATGGCATCACTGTGGTACTGTAATTATAAAGTCAAAAGTGTCCTGTGATAGCCCCGTCACACTCAACACAGTATATTTCGACGTGCGTCCTACTGCAGCCGTTCCATCCTGCGTTGAGGCCCGATGTTACAGTTCAAGCTTAGTTAATCATTACGCTGCCATAAAGCACAGTTTTTTACGCAACACGTTCGATATAATGTTTCTGAAAACATGCATACTTTCCATACTATTTGCAGCAATAATAACTGCAGCTGACCACATTCGCTGCAACATATCGCCCTATAGTCATGCCGGCCGGCAGGCGAACCGCGCCTCTACTAGTGGTGAAACCGCTGTCTTCTGCCGCTGAGTCGGATCCGGTCGGAGACGTGGACATTGGTAAAGGATCCTTCACCAATCTGAAACATTGGTGAAGGGTACTGTAGCGTGCAATCGGGTTTTTAACATGCTGGGGGTCAAAATTGCAAAAACAAAATTTCAATTTTTTCCGAGAGAAAAAAATAAATGCTAATTTTTAGGCCGCTGATCTCAGTGGTGATGAAATCAGGGCTCTCCGACTTCATCCTGCAACAATTACAGCGTCTTGGCCAACCTTCCTGGCAACAATCTGCAACATTTTCCAAATTTTCGTATGCGGGGGTTTCTTGACTTGGCGAAATCGATCTGTGGGTATTGGCGCATTCATTATTTCTTGCCGTTTCCGACTTTCGAGCTTTCTTGGAACCCCGCGAATTTATATGAATTTTGATCGCAATGCGCTTCACCTGACCTCGCACAGAATTAATTTGTGAAGAGGCTGGCCAGTCGTTAGTCAACATATAGATCTCTCGCTGCTCGGATAAAGGCATGTCATGATGGTAATGGAGTTTTGGTGAGTGGTGGATATAAGGACAAGGTCTCCAATGACACAGACTAACGGAGTATATCTCGACAGATAATCGGTCATGGTATCCTTCCCTACATTGGTTCCCGTGCTTCGCCCCAACACAACAATTCCCTTTAACATCGCCCTATTGCTTTACATCGCGTCAAACACTTCTTCCTCACCCTCATACCCTCCCTGACCCTAACCTTCCCACCAATAGTCAATTTCCCTTTCCTTTATCTTGAAATATCTCGTCTTACTTCGCCCTTTTATTACTTCTCCACATCGTCTCCATGTCCTACTAAAAACCCGCGGTCGCACGACTCAGAGCTACTTGAGCAAGTAACGGCTGCATTCGCACGCTGGCTTGTTGCAATCACCTGGCAGCCACGATGGGAACCTAATCGTCACGCCGGCGGCGTTTGCCCTTCGCCGCGTCGCCACACCTGATCCTAAACCCTCTTCCCGATGTTTGCCAAGTATCTTACGATAGCACTCCCCGGCCTTCCGGACAACCTGGGGAGTTCCACAACTGGATATGATCCTAAATTTCATCCGACAACCGGAGAGACAAGAGTTGCGCGTTATAACCCAGATCGCTGTGATCTGGTCGATTGGCAGCATCGCAAACCTCCCTCGGTGGACCTAATTCCTCGCTTCCCCCTGGCGGTGCAGCCTCACACAACTTCTCCGCTGTCGGCTCCTTTCAGCCCCACCTCACCTCCTCTCCACCTGCCTCGCGTCCTATAAAAACTCCGAAATCGGCGGCTCAGAGCTACTTGAACAAGTAGCGGCTGCATTCGCACGCCGGCTTGTTGCAATCACCTGACCAGCATGATGGACCTAATCAGTCCCGCGGTGGTATCCCCTTCGACGCGTTGCCTGATCCTAACATCTCCGCAGGTCGTGGTATCTTTAACGATAGCGCCGCCCGGTTGGCCGTCGCCCCCCCGGGAAGCTCCACGATGGACCTAAGTCTATAATTTCGTCCGAAAGTCGGGAGAGCAAGATCTGCATGTTGCGATACAAAGCGCCACGGCTCGTTCGTTCCGCATGCATCACAGGCTCCCCTTGGTGGCCCTATATTTTTTTCTCCGGGGCGGCACTCTCCTCACCCATTCATCACCAGCTTCCACATCTCGACCACCGATCTCTTCTCTGACGGCACTATCCCTCGCCTTCAACCAGGGATACGGAACCAGGGTTGTGATTACGGGTGACCTGAACTGCAATATGTTAGGCGACGGTGACTCTCCTGCACGTCGCAGAATGATCCGCTTTTTTCTGCCTACTCACTCACCCAAACTGTCACTGAACCCACTTTCTCGTCAGGCTCACTGTTAGACGTTTTTATTATCAACCGTGATCTTTGTCATCGCACTGGAACTCGTCACTGTCATTTTAGCCCTCATAAGTTCATCACGGTGTTTTAAACTACCTAAGCCCCGTCGCCAATACACCTATCTGTCGTACGTGCCGAGCTGTTGCGGATCCGCATTGGCACCCGATGCCTACCATCGAGATCTGGCTGCGACCGATTGGTCTGCTGTGCTCGCCGCTGACTCTGTTGCTGTAAAGTGGGAGCTGCTCTCCGGCCGGGTGCGGCTAGTTATCGATAGACATGCCCCTTTTAGAGATGTTAGGCTCAGGAACCGTGGCTCCGCCTGTAAATCCGACCAGACGTCGTTGACCTGATTGTCCGTAGAGGCGTGGCTCTGCGTGCCGGTGGCCACGACCTCCGCCCGAGTACCGCCCAGCTTCAATCGGGAGGTTGCGCTCAGCACATTCGCGCGACAAAGGCGCGATAATCACCGACAGGAATCCGTGACGGGCCTAGCGCCCCTCTGCGACACATGCGGTCAATCATCAACTGATAGCCGACCAAGCCGGGGCGTGCTTTCTTCTGTCACACCAAGTCATTATTATTATTTTGTCGGCGTGGGCCCCGCGGGTGGCCGGAGTGGCCGCGCTCGGTGCCGCCCAGGGGTGCGGTGGGCTTTGCCGCGCGTGGGTGCCTGCACTTTTTCCCTGCAACCATTCACCTCTCAGTCATTACACTCATCATTTTAACATGCTGCAACACATCCTGTTTGTGGCACCGGACGGTCTTTTGCATTCGAATTTTCAAACTTTCATTTGACATCAATCGGCCCCTCTTTTAACTGCACATGCCATCAACTCTAGCAATCACATTTAACGAAGTCCCTGCAGTCTGGAAGCATGCCCTGGTACAACCCGATACACAATCCGGGGTCCTGAAAATCCTTCCAAACTTCCCGTCCCATCTCAAATCCTTCTGTCATGGCGAAGGTAGTGGAGAGGTGGTACAGCACCAAGCTTCCATCCACTACCTCGCATCCAACCATCTCCTCCTCTCCCCATTCCCAGCACGGTTCAGCCCGACACACCGAGACAGCCCTAATCAACATCTCAGACGCGTGTTTTCCGGCCATGGATCAAAGTCGAATTTCGCTCCTTTTGTCTTATCGGATTTGAGTCGCTGCTTCGATGTCATCGATCATGCCAAATTGCCTGAAAAACTGCAAGCTTATCACTGCATCCGACACTTCCTGGGTTTTCCTGATACCATGTCCGGCCATACCGCAGAGCGTCAGTCTCTCTTCAAACTTTGATATCAGCAATTCGTCAATCACTCAGGGAGTTTTTCAGGCTCTTCTCTCGGCCCACTACTCTTTACTATATTTGCAAATGACCTAGCCTGCATGCCGTGGCGCTTTTTTGTCACGCAATAACGGCCGCGACACCGCAGGTTCTCGTCTCTGGCCCAAATGCCGCCCTTGCCGGGCTCCTGATCGGTGACATGGAAGCAGCCTTTATCCCCCTGGACGCGTTTATTCGAGGTCAAATGGTCCTTAAAGTACGAAAACAAAGGTTTGAAGTTCTCCTATCGGCCACCCGGCCAAAACTTACGTAATATGCCCTCGTTCACAGTGAAATTTCGCAGCACGGATCTCGTCCCAGGTAACGAAGCAAAAAAATATCGGTATTACTTTCGACCGCTACCTTTCTTGGGATTCACACGTTGAGCAACTGTCTCGGATGATGATGATGATGATGATTTGGGTTTAAGGGCGCCTCAACTGTAAAGTTATGTGGCGCCCACTGTCTCGGAAGTGTGTTGGCATCCTGACCGCCATTTCTCACCTACGTCACTACCTACCCCCGGCTCCCTACCTACTCTCGTCTCGGCCCTGGTCTTCTCGCACATTCACTACGGACTGACAGTATACGGTAACGGTTCTGGCAAAAATCTGGTTACCATCCAAAAAATATTCAACTTTGCGGCTCGCATAATTTCTGGAAAGCGCAAATTCGATCACATTTCTGGTGTGTGAGAGGAACTGGGCTGGCTGGATTCCCCGGACTTGGTCGTCCACCACACACTGACACTCCTCCACAAGGTCCGTCGCACTGGGCAGCCTGCAGCTCTCTGGCCGTCCAGTCCCTCTACCTCACCAAGACCCGGGCGAGCGACCCAACACGAGCGTAGCACCAGCAGAACGACCTGCCTTGAGTCCCCCAACCATGCGGCCCCTCAGACAGCAGGAAAAGACAGTTTCGTACACCGTGCCGTCGACAGTAAACTCGCTGCCCCGGAGTTTACCGTCATGCTAATCGCAGTGTTTAGGCGCGCACTGAAGGGGGAGACTGGCGTCTGGTGACCATGACAATAACCGCTGATGGGCTGATGTGATGGCAGAGTCCGTATTGTTCATCTTATACTTTTAACTGTACTGTGTGCTTGTATTTTATGCAGACTGTAATATGTTCATTTAACTTTTAAAGGAGTGTGCTATACTTTTTGAATGTCAATTATTTTTATTACGGAAGAAGCTATTGCTTTGATTTTGGTTACGATAATTCACGTCTGGAGGCCCGCCCTTTTAGTTGAATTTTTACTTATATTCTGTTTTGCATTTGTTTTGTTTCAAAACTCATTACACGATCGTCACTATAAACAGAGTGCGAAGATGTTACTATAATGGCGTCACTGGCCAGAGTAACATAATATGCTACGTTGTAATTTAAGAAGCAATGCTTCTCAGTGCGAAAGCTCTCTGGCGCCATCGATATTAAATCTACTGCCAGTACTGTGATTGGCGAGTTTGAATATCTCAGCAACTTAAAGTGATTCTGGGGAAATGAAGTACATGGTAAATTCAGAAAAATATGTCTAACGACTAAGTTACAATCCACATGACAATGTGAGTATGGCACCCTCTCTTAAAACTGTAAGTGTATGCATTCTTTTCAGACTGTGTTGTGCATTTACTTTAACTGTACTGTATGCTTGTTTTTTACCCACGCCAACAATGTGACTATGTGCCAAGAATAGCCCCTTTGGCTTCGGCCATGTACAGGGGATGGCTACTTCGAGGTCAATAAATAAATGTGTTTTTTATGTTGCTTGAACACCACTCTTTTACATATATTCCGTTTTTTTATGTGAAACAAAAATACAAAATAAAATTGTCCAAAAAACATAAAAAATGGGTTAAAAATCCAAATTTTGACAATTTTGAGATGGCAGTTTTATACTACATGCAATTTGCTATCTTTCGTTGTGTGGGGGTTTAGTTTATCTCAAAGTGTAAACATGTTACAACTGCTTAAAACTTCAGTGATTTTGTCCCTAAATTCAAGAAGCGTGACGTCACAAAACGGTGTATACCCCCCAAATCTGAAACATTGCCCAATTTTTCCAAACGACGTAAAATTGATGTGCATGAAGGTAATGAAAGTTTCAGGTTGATATCTTAAACAGTTCGTAAGTTATCGCGAATAAACGGCAGGGGGGGGGGCAATATTTGCCCCCCGGTCAAGCGCGGGTTAATATTGACCAGAACAAAAAAACGTCTCGATATTTTCTCTAGTACTCCTCACGGCCTCCTAACACCGTTTTCCGCTTCTCGCTACGTTGCGTAGTTTTCGAGATATCTGGTGAGCGGTTATCCCCCCCGTCGGTTATAAGTTGGCTCAGACTGCCGTCGGCCGTCGGTGCGAGGGTTAAGCCCCGGACATGCATTCTCATCAACGTGTCGCATTGCGTATGGTGCGGACCTCTAAAAATGTTATTATGCATTTGAAAATGTGGTACAATAGTGCTCAAGAGAGATATTTTGCACAATCCTATAGGAAAGTAGCAATATAACACATAAGTGCGCCGATAAATGGCACGATTTGTGAACCCACAAATAATATACTTTGTAATCGATTTGTGACGTGGAGCGTCACAAAATTTGAGTTGTATTCCCTTGAGAACTGCATTCGTACAACAAAGGGACCAGGATCAATTCAGATCGTATAGGAGCCCCTCCAACCTTTGTAAAGCCTTTCCGACCTGATCAAGGACTCATCTGGGATCTACCAAAAAACATAATGTGGAGTGGGTGATATATCCTTAGTATTTGTTGCCTTGCCGAAATGTCCAGAGGGACCTCAGACCTGCCCTGGGACCACTCCATGCTAAGAAGCAGCCCATTTGGCATGTTCAGAGGTCCTTCTGACCCACCCAGGGGCACTTTCAGTCTGGTTAGGGGCACCTCTGACCTGCACAGGGGCTCTTTGAACTTCCCATGGGTGCCTCCAGCTTGCTCAGGGGCCCTTACGACCTGGCAAGGGACTGCGCTGGCTGCTTTGTTGAACAGACTCAATGGGCCTCAGGGCAGGCTCGAGAGGCCCCTGTACAGACTCTAGTGAACCCCCGGGCAGGCTTGAGCCCTGAGAGGCCCCTGAACATGGTCGAAAAGCCACTGGGCAGTTTACTAGGGGCCCCTGGGTGGGCTCAATGGGCCCTTCGACATGCTTGAGAGGCTTCTGGCATGCCCATGGGAGAGCTCAATGGGATCCTGAACATTCCCAAGAGGCCACTGGGCAGGTTTATGGGCCTCTGAGTGGGCTCAAAAGGCTCCTGGACAGGCAGAGAAGCCCCTTGACAAGTTGTGGGGCCCCTAAGTGGGCTCAATGGGCTCTTGGACATGCTCTAGAGGCCCCTGGACATTTTTAGGGGCCCTGGGTGGGTTCTGAGGGCCCTTTACATGCACCAGAGTGACAACTTGCCTGGTTCAAGGGCTTCTCTATGGCTTTTTGAAAGACATTTAGCTATTGCAAATGATATCTATGCAAATCTTGGTGGGCACTATGACCTGTATGTAAGGGAAGGGCAATGGCCCCACTTGCCAGGTCCCCCCCCCCCCAGCTGCACCTCTACCCCAGGTCATGTGACCTACAAATTTAATATTCCTCTAAGGTAAGGTAGATAAGATAAGTATTAATCATACTTGTCCAGCTGACCAGAGGTCAGTGCTCAGTCAGTTGATGCTCTTGGCAAATGTCCAGGCAAGCCTTTCTGCTCTTGTACTGAGTTGTAAGCCTATACAAACTAAAACTATGGAAAATTAATCAACAGAATCAAGAAGAGTACTATACCAACGGATTTACCACCATTAGTTAATAGTTAATCCCTATAATATACCCCCAATTGATACAAAATATCACATTTAGTAACTACAGACGTGTTTCCCAGAGACATTTTGCACTATGAATAATTCTAACTTCACTTATTAATATCTCACCGCCTCCTTGCGCCACCCGTCACCAGACTTTGTTTACGCAACAGCTCCAACAGCTGATTTTCCTTAGAGCTGCAGTATTATTATTTACAATTTTTCAATCTCCATCCCATTTGTTAACCATTTCCAAGCTAATCCTGACCCACTAATCCCTCACCACATAGGGATGTGTTGAAATACCGCCGGAGGCTGCGCTATATAAACTCCATCCAGCAGGCGGTACTAGGCTGGCCCGCGATACAGCCGTTAAAAAACTGCAGCCTCAGTCACATGACTGGCTAGTTTGACCACATAACTCAATGGCATTGCGGCACAGTATTCTACCACCAATATTGTGCTCGCTCTCTGATAATAAATTTTAAGGTAAGGGTACAGAAAAGTGTCTGAAAACATGCAGAATGTTCAAATAATTAGCTTAGTGGTGAAATAGTTAAGTTTTGAAACATAAAAACGCTGTTGGAAAATCGTTGGTATGACCTCGTTAAAAATATAAATATTAATACCACGTTGTTGTTGTTGTTGTTGTTGGAGAGTTAGGGCGCTTAGCTGCAAGGAAATGAGTATGAGTAGCACAAATCACATGACCTCAACATATACGCTGTCAGAAAATTGAAATGGACAGAAACAAACGTCCAGACATACCAACCTAATGCGAATAATTACAAAATACAACCATAGGTCTTGAGACAACACCAAGACAACACCCAAACAGCCCCCAAACTGCAGCTCTCCTGAACACGGCCTTGAGTGAACCTGAAACTCGGGCTCGCACTAAAAGCTAAATTTCTCGCAGCAGTTAGCCACCTGGGACCGCTAGTAAGCCACGGTGTTTTGACATGTCAAGCAAATTATTATAAATCAATTTGTCCATAAATAAATAAATAAATATTTTTGTAATAAATTATAAAAATAAACTGATATAATACGGTAACGACGTCATAACTCACTGGCTACTAGCGGTCTCTGGCGGCCAACTGCTGCGAAAAATATAGCTTTAAGTGCTAGCCGAACCCGCACCAAGCGCACAAGCCACGCACAAGCGAACGAAAACAACACACGCATTTGGTTCTCAAATATGGCGCACTAATGCAAAGGGATGGAATATGTTATATTATCACGTGACTTTCATGAAGTAAGTTATATAAATTATGTCGCTTTTTGTAATTAAATGTCGTGTTTTGTTAAGAATTCCACTTGAAGAAAAATATAAATTGATACAGATAAGTGTTAAAAGGTTTTTTATTCGTTCTTTTCAAACGAAGGAATAAAATAAAATCCAGCATCATGTTTTTTAAGAACATCCGAGAAAAGAGCTCTCGATTAGGGAAGCTGAACTCGATTACGCAAGTTCATGAGGTCATGAGTTTGCAATACATTTGCAATGCCTTCATTGATGAATAAGTTGCAGGTTCTATCGTTGTATAGAAATTTGCTTAGAGAAAGTGAAAAGTTTTCATCGTACAACTACAGGTACAGTTAATTTTTCGCCGTGCATTATGAAGACCCATTTGTGGCTTGGCCTTTGGTGGTGGCCGGTGGGCACCTCAATTGACCTCGCCAAACTCAAATTGACCTCGCCTACGTCTGATTTGCATTATAGATACAAATTTGTCAATTTTTGTCATGTACCTAGGTTTATAGGCGTAGGAACAGGGAGAGGAGGACATGGCACATTTTTTTTGAACACTTTTGTATAATTTCCATCAACTGTTTTCCCCAACTTTTCTGGTGACATTCCTACGTTCCCAGGCTGGAGTGTGGCACAGACGTCAACAAGGCGCACATCCCAATCCCATAATGAAATATCCGCACCACCCGACAATCAGTCAAATCCGCACCAGACCCAGCTAAAGATCCACATCACCATCTAAACCAGTTGAAGCCCTTTATTGGGTTGGAAACCAAGGAGAACATTTTCTTTGGTGCTAGTTCCTTAATGGTGAAAAAGATGTAAGCTTTGTTTAAGTTAATTTGCCCAGTGTGACTGTTGCTGCCATGCAGCAATTGGCACTGCACATTAAAGGTCTGCAACCGCACCCTACCGAATCTGCACACACTGAATCTACACCAGCTTCTCTAAATCCACACCAGGTCCACACCAGAGAGGACGGGCCCGCACTGACGAGATCTTGTTGAATATGCCATTCTTTGCAGTCTGGCCTGTAGGGTATTATAATGTTAGACATGTTGTAACACCCAACTTTTCATGTTAGATATTGGCATGTTGATGATATTGATGCACTTTATCCCAAATAGCATGAAGAGTATGCAGTTAGATGACATGTCTGGCATTACACTTGTTCACCCTACAATGGCTGCGGTCAGGGGCTCTGCCACAGGGGATGTGAGGACATGTCCCGGGGGGACAGGGACTCATCCCCAAATTAACTTAAGTTTTAACACCACGCCTGTCGCCTATGGATGTTGCATGTAAAAAATAAACTTAAAAATGCCTCTGTCCCCTGAATTCTTAGAACCTGGTGGACCCAGTGGCTGTGGTTTTACTCACCAGTGACTGAAAAGTCTGGTGTATGGTCTTGTGTACTGTTATGGTAGTTAAGTTGCCCCCCTGTTTAATATGAAGGATGACAGGAGATTTATGGCTGCAAATTGACCTGAGAAGTTAACATGCTCTTAATGGGACCTGATAGATGTAATTGTAATGTTGGAGTTGAGTGAGCAGCATTGGAATTCTGGCCACTTTCTGGTCCGGTATTTTGTAGTGAGTTACTGAAGAAAGCAAGTAACTCGCTTTCAGGTTTTTTGCCTCAGCCATTCAGGTTTAGGTCATGCTGCCGCAGCATACACCAGTTGTGGTGCAAACTTTGTGCACAGCACAAATTAGTTATATTCTGGACTACCGAATATGAGTGACTCGTATATTTGGCAGGGTGTGTACTTGTTATTTGAATTTGTTATTATATTTCATGATCTAGGCATATTCTGGAGTCCAGAATATAACTCTTTGTGCACTAAGTTTGCACCTCCACTAGGCGGAATGCAGTAGCAACATGACCTGTATGTTAGCTGGACCTGAAAGTCTGAAGTCAAACGGGGTAACTCACGGAAGAGAGCAAAATACCAGACCAAAAAGCAGCCAGAACTCCAATTTTTGTGAGTGAGTGAGTTCTGTGAAAAGAGCTCCAATGTTTTTTACATAATTTAAAGATCTTGAAACATAAATGTGGTGATGGCTCAGTATTGCACAATTGGTGGGAGAGGTAAGAGCCTGCATAAGCTTTGCTTGGCCCAGACTTGATATCAAAACTTTATCCCACTGAAAGATTCTGACTGAATTTTTAAAAAAATGTCCATGCCCCATTGACAGCTTGAACAAACTACCTTCATAGGTTAAGTAGACGTATAGTGTTTGAAGGCTAAGCTACTCTTCGAACACTGACAAACATCCACATTTGATTAATTCGACCTCTTCAGGTTGTATTTCCTCCGTCGTCTGAAGGACGGGTTCCGCGAAGGAAGCTCTTTACAAAATCCAGCTAAAGTCAAGGCCGAGCAGGAGAGAGCAAGAAGCCTTCTGGAGGTATTGAAGAGACAGGTAATTATGATCTTGATTTATACGAATTGAGGTAAGATGTTATCAGC
>VOPJ01012770.1:0-43772 GCA_014673585.1 Semibalanus balanoides
ATAATCTTGTAATGAGCTCATTTCAAGTTTCCATAACTCTTGAATAACGATAATATCGCCTAAATCAGTAACTTATTTTTCTTGGAATATATCGTATAGTAAAACTTTCATACTAAAACATTTCAAAACCTCTTAGCATGTTTTAAAACATTTCGCGCAAAATAATCCATCGTGAAAACGGCTAATGTATACAATTTGATTTTTTAAACCCAAGCTAGGTTCCTCTTGTATTCTTTGATCCTATATATAGGATAGGCCAAACTGAGCCCACTTAAACCTGTTCATACTCGCTAACTCTGCTAAATGACATCACTGGCGGATCCTGGTGTGACCTGTTGTGCTCGGGAGGCGGGAAGGGCACCTAGCATGGGTGCGGCACCTGGCAAGGGGCGGCACCAGCCCAAGGCTGAGGGCGGCATACCCGGGTTTGAGGGCACGGCCATATTTTCTGAAGGCAACCCTGCGCAAACCCCTCAGAAGGTGGCATCCTTTTGAGGGGGCCGCAAACCCTGGCTGAGGAGTGACACCTGGGCTAAAGGGCTACACCTGGCTGGAAAGAGATGGATATTTTCGAGGGACGGCCACCTGACTTGGGTGGCCGTACGCAGTGGCGGCACCTGGGATCACCAGGGGACGAGACGTATTGTCGAGGCGGCACTAGATCGGTGCAGCACATTGGACGTCCATAAAAGTGGTACGACTAGTCTGAATGGTCTGTTAGGCGTCGATGCCCCTTGATCTGGAGGAGCCTGGTGGAAGATGACTTGGAGGAGAAGGTCGTGGTCTGGTCTCCACTATTAGCTCTTCTGTCCAGAAAGCTGGGTAACACTGGAGCAGCTTCTGGGTGCCGGTCTCCACGTCTTAAAAATGTCCGCGTCTTTGCGTTTGATTCGCCTTTTTCGGAACTCGGCAGGCTAGCTAGCTTAACATGTAGCCTGCTTGAAAGTCAATATTTTATTAAGTGAATGGGACCTCTGACCAGGAATTACCGTCAAGGAGAGCCTTTGTCGGACATTTCTTGGAATTAATTTATCCAGTGTCATAATTTGTATGCCTAAGCAACTAAAAAAAAAATGTGTTAGGCCGCGAAACGGCTCGACATTTTCCAGCTTTACTAAGAATAGCAGGATTTGACTGCAAGTGCTGTGTAAGGCGTATTTTTACGACGATAAATTGTCATCTGTTCCGCCCGAAAAATTGTTAATTTTCCCAGTGATCTCCTAAGATCATTGTTTTTTCACGTTCAGTATGGCACGCGCAGAGGACATACTTGTGTTGAATGCCCCCCTCCCAGATTCCTGCGGGAGGCAGGGCATTTACTCCTGACGCCGCCTGGATCCGCCCGTGACTACGCAGGTGAAACACGTGAATCGACAAATTTAATCGCTCTTGCGGGTGAAACTTTGCGGAGGTGGACATGCTCAGCACATTTTATGTTGATTTTGTAAGAATATCCGCTGCTTCTTTCAGCGCTAAGCAACTTTCATATTGTTGTTTACCTGATAATATATTGTTTTGTTCTGATAGAAGTTTATCACATACGTTGTTCGAAAGTAGTGAATGCAAGTTTATGGTTAAACTTGCATGACATATAAAGACACAAGAACAGCAAACACACCGCCACTGGTGTTCGCGTTTCGTCCTATTCAATGGCACCGCGTATGCTTGGATTAAATTATACAGTATACACGCGTGTGTATAATTTCATATAATCATACGGTGCCGACTGCCGAGGAAATATGTAAGAGGAAACGAGTCCACCAGTGATGTGTTTGCAGTTCCTATAAGTCTTGATATGTCATAATTGTCTTGACAGTAATACAAAGTTCCATGTTTATATCAATTACGAAATTATAGCAAAACAATTATTACGAGCGAGCGCGAAGCGCGGAGCGAGTCCCCATTGATTACCATATGCCGAGCAATGTAAAAAGCATTAGAGCGTGGAGTGTGGTATTTTCCGGATTATGCACTGGCATACCGCACTGGCGACATATGGTAAAAGACTTACTAAACTCTGCGGTGTATGTAGATATTTGTGATCTCGGCGTTTTTCAAAATTACTTCAAAAAACGCCTCGATCACAAAAAAAGCGACATATGGTAAAAGACTTACTGAACTCTGCGGTGTATGTAGATATTTGTGATCTCGGCGTTTTTCAAAATTATTTCAAAAAACGCCTCGATCACAAACATCTACATACCAGCATCGTTCAGTAATGCTTAATACCGGATTTTTCTCAGATATAAGCGGCCGACCCGGCCCGGCCAGACCGCGACGCTGGTCAGGAGCTTATATCTTTTGAATCCCGCATCTGATTGAGAAGCGGTCTTCGCCATCTGATAGCCCCATGCAATGACATTATGATTATTTACATGTTTTTTCTCATGTGGGGGTCAAGCAGGCGCGTGACACGTGCGCGCGGGGTGTCCAGAAGTATTCCGCCGCTGCTGTAAAGCTGACGAAACGCTGGACCATAGCTAAAATTTGGTGTCAGGCTGGAAGACCACACCATGCAATGTTTGTTCAGGGTCAAACTCTGGGTACAACTGCGCGTCGACGTGGCGACGCCCTGTCCGTCACGAAATTACCCGCAAAACATCGTTTTGATACCGGACCTATATTCGGTAACCAAAAGTCCGCAAAGACACGGGTCAAACACAGATGCGTAGAAGAAATACGATCCGCCCGGCGATGCACTAGTGTTCGATCAACGGCGCGTGGTACGTGCAGAAGTTCTGGCTATTAGCAAAGCGTAAATTCAGTTTATGACGTCTTCACAATTTAAATTCAGTGCCTCAGCAACCTAGGGAACGTGGAAACGATGAAACCAACCCAGATCTGTAGACCAATTGTCCGGTCTCTTAAATGCATGCAAAAATTGAGGTTTCAAATACAGTATTTCGCTGTTTAAAATCTGCCTTGTAATATTTTATTTGACGATTATATAACATTTCCTTCAATTCCAACGCCCGGTAGCCTTCAAACCAATAGGGGCTAGACGCATGCAAATGATGCAGCGTAGAAGCCGGCAATCAAATCCATCGCATACCCCCAAAATCAATTTCTGGCATACAAACATGAAGCCTTATAATTGCAAATCTTAATAACGCTGCAAAACTATTTAGTTTCACAGTATCGATTTAGTTCGTATCTATTTGCGACGGCAAAACAACACACAGCGAAAATAATTCAAAAGCATGCCTTGCCAAGACGAACCTCCGTTGGACGGGTTATAAATTGACGCGGATGTATTCGGACTCGCTCGTCCTTCGCCGTTAAGGCGTCTTACTGGTGCTTTATTAGGTACTTTACATCTACCACCCGCAGCATTCAAACTTTGCCTTACCTACTTGTTCTACTAATTCCTGTCCAACATACCTGCTAAGTTCCAAGATTATACTTTCAGAAATTGTGATTTATTGATTATAGATTGTCCACCATCTGAAGAACGCGAAAGGTACACATATACTGGGACAGAGACATAGTATAGTACATAGACATAGACATAGTAAATAGACATAGACAATGGGACATAGACATAGTACATAGACATAGACCCATCGTGGGGCGCTAATAATAATTTACGGATCTGGTATCAAAACAATATGTACTAAAATATTTGAACTCACAAAAATAGATATCAGCTAAATAATGCACACAAATATGACGAAATGTGATGGGTTCAATCTTCTCTTTGGCGCGAGGTTTATACGTATTTTATACTTCCGTGACACTGTTTCCCAGAAGAGGATGCATGCGTAGGTCTACCTACCAGTAAGACGCCAACGGCGAAGGACGAGCGAGTCCGAATAAATCCGCGTCAATTTATCACCCCGTACCACGGAGGTTCGTCCTGCTGCAAAGCATTAGCTTAATTATTTTCGCTATGTGTTGTTTGGCGCGTAAATAGAATCCGAAGTAATCGATACTTGAACTATAATAGGTTATGCAACGTTATTTTTGAATTTGCAATTATAAGCTTCATCGTGGGAGGCAAAAATTAAGTTTTGGGTGGGATTAAGATGGATTTGATTGCGCTTTACACTTGCCATCCATTTTTCGTCTAATCACCTTCTGGTTTTGCAGCTACGGCGGTGTAATGAAGGAGATGTTATAGAATGTCAATAAAAAATGTAACAGGCAATTTTAACAAAGCGAAATACTGCATTAAAACCTCAAATTTTTGCATTGCAACTTTAAAGACGGTACATTGGTTAAACAGATTGGTGTTGTTTCATCGCTTTAACGTCCCATGAGGTGCTGAGCACTGGATTTAAATTGTGAGACGTCAGAAAAACTGATGATTTGGCTACATAGCCAGAACTGCACGTTCAGTGCCGCTGGACTCGACACATAGTGCATACGCCGGGCGGATCGTTCCTCACGCGTCTGTGTTTGACCCGTGTCTTACGTACTTTTGGTTGGCCGAGATAAGGTCCGGTATGCACGATGTTTTGGCATGTGATTTTCGTGGACGGAACAGGGGTGCACGTGCGCACGTGCAGTTTGACCCAAGAGTTTGACTTGTGCAACATTGCAGTGTTGTGGTCTCCAGCCTCACATCAAATTTAGGCTTTATAGGTCTCAGCCGTTTCTCAGCTACAGCAGGATAATACTTTTCTGACACCGCCTGACCGCGGCACGTGTCAGCGCCCATGCTGCCCATCACATGATAAAACACATGTAAATAATCAATGTCATTGAATGGGGCTATCAGCAATGGCAAAACCGCTTGTCAATCGGATGCGGGATTTCAAAGATAAAAAGCTTCTGACCACGCGTCGCGGTCTGGCCGGTGCCGTGGCCGGGCCGGGCGGGCCGGGTCGGTGTCGGCCGCTTATATGTGAGAAAAATCCGATATTCAATGAGGACTCGCTCCGCGCTTCGCGCTCGCTCGTAATTACATACTAAATCAAGTTTGCCACCCCTGTCAAAATCTGTGGCGCTGCCCCTGCCGTCAAGATGCTTTGAAACATATTGATGGTGACCGGGTAAGGTCAACTTTGAAATATGACCTAGGGTCACTTGGAGACCCAGATAGGTGATATTGCATATGTGGTGACGCAATTCGACGAGACGATTTTCACCTTGATAGCGCTATTAAAGCCTTGCAGGAAGATCTGAATCAGCTATGTGAGTGGTCTCGACTGTGGAAACTTCAACTAAACCCTTCCAAATGTAAATATTTTAGAATGACCCTTAAAACATTACCAATTGAAACAACCTATTTCGTCGGTAACACAGCTCTCGAGCATGTGGACACCATATTTCTTATTAATCTTGGCGTCATCCTAGACAAAAAACTAACCTTTGAATTTCATATCGATAGTAGCGCCAAAAAAGCGAATAAGGCTCTCGGCTTAATAATACACTCCTTTCAAAAACTTCGTGTTTATCATAGAGCGGGGAATCACATCAGCCTGTCCTCTGTAAGAACAGCCTATTGCGCTCATGTGAGGTCTGTTCCAGAGTACTGTAGCGTGGTATGGGCGGGGGCCGCAGAAACTCACTTGGACATAATTGAGCGTGTCCAGCACAAATTCCTGATGTGGTTTAACTCAGTGGCTCCGCAGCATAGCGCTTGTAACTCTCTTCAGTATGGTGATCTGTTGAAGCACTACATAACAGCACCTCTCAGATCTAGGAGGATGCAGCATGACATTATGGTCATGTGTAAGGTCCAGCGTGGTATTAAAGACTCGTCGATTCTGCTTGACTCTTTACCAACGCGTGTACCTGAAAGGTATGGCCGACAACTGTCGCTATTTCATATTCCGGGAGCCAGGGTTAACACAGAAATGGTGCATTTGGACGACTGCCCCGTATTGTCAATGAGTTCCTGAGGAAATGTCCTCATGCTGACCTTTTTCATAACTCCCTTTCATCTGTCAAATGGTATGTCGTTCATTCATTTACTATGCTTTAAGCGCAGGCCAAAATTATAGAATGGTGTGTTTGTACTTCTGTGTATGTATCATCATGATCTTGTGTCCTATTGTCTGTCTTGTTGTATGTAAACATGGTCTGTAACTGGGTGCATGCCCGTTGACGATCATATAAGAAATACAAATATTGTTTTTTAGCTATGTCGATAGTTGGTTAGGGGGCGCTATTTCCCCAGACAATGACTGATAAACTAGGATAAATTGGAATAACCCCTCCGTTTATACACGAATACTAAAACAATACTCATCTTCAATTTACTAAAATTACTTTTCAGCTTATTCTACTTATCACCCAGGTCGAACAGCGGGATGCTCTTACCTGGTAGACCATGTTGCAGGTACAGGCTGTCAGGATCAACACCCAGATGGCCCTGCGCAACCTGCCGCTGTCTGTCCCGCTGATGATGTCGAACCCAGTGATGCTGAGGCCACTGCCCGCGCTGGAGGACTTCTCCTGACCCAGCGGAGGAGACGACGACGTCTGCGGTGACCATGCTCTAGAACCGGCACTCGTCACCATGTTGGTAGGTATGGTGATGGTCCACACCTCCTCTTGTGAGTTAGTCTTCTTGGAGATCCTCGGTGGGATATTTTCTCCACTGTTGAGATGACTCAGATATTTTTCTTCAGTCAATGACGAGTGACCGCTAATGGCTCATGATTCAGTTCTTTTTCAAGCCTACTGTCTTCTGAGTTCTGGACCACATGCATCTATCTATAGCTTAGCCATGTTTGTGCTTCTATTACTAGTTTCCAAGTCAACTCCGCTGGTCTAGTTAATGCTTTGGCATGACCTGATGCTTTCCTTTTTGTCGATGTTAACGAACTGACGTCCGAAGGCGCGTGAACAACGTCTTGCTCAGTTATTGCCAATTTAATAGTGCATTACCAAAGCGACGCTAACAACAGCGTCCCATTGGTCAGCATATCGTGACGTCACAGACAGCGTGACATCAACCACACCACAGTCGATACTAGCTTGAGGAAAGAGGCCAATAGACGACGTCTATATGCAAAGACACTACGACAGGGTTATTACCAGGGGCGCAGGCAGGGGGCAGGAAGCACGTGCCCCTCCCATTCGGCCGAAGGCCTCAGCCCCTAAGCCGAATGGAAGCGGTGGAGCGACCAAGAGGCCCAAAGTGGCCCAGCTTACCAGGCTCAAGAAAGCTCTTTTTCGGAGTGAGAAGCCCCCAGGTGTCCCGAGGGAGCCCTCAGTCGGTGTGAACGTGCCCTTAGTCGGCCTGGCTAAGGAGGAACTTGCTAGGCTTAAGAGGGCCCTAGGTCGACGTTCGGGGCCCTTGCTAGACCAAAGAGGGACCTAGCCGGCCTATGAGACCCAAGGCCAGCCAAGCCTAATAAGTCCCTGGGTCGTCCTGAGGAGCCCTAGGTTTGTTGGTCTGAGGGGCCCTCCCTTGGTCGGTCTGTCGTGGTCTGGTTGGCCTGTGGGGGAAGGGCCTGGTCGGCGTATGGGGACCTTGTTCGGACTGGGCGCCCTTTGCTGGCTTGAGGAGCCCTCGTTCGGCCTTTGGGGGTTCGATCGTTCTTGACAATATACAGTCAGTGTGTTCTTTGCCTACCTCTAGAACCTATAACTATAGACCTAACTATACCAAAATGAAGACACGTTAGTGATTTCATTTTATGAAGCTTTTCGCTTATTGTGTTCACAAGCAGGGCGTGCCACAGGGGGAATAGGAGAAGCGTCCCCCAAACATTTTTTTGACTTTAACATTACGCCTATGGACGTTGTATGTAAATAATTGCTTCAAAATGCTTCCGTCCCCTATTTCGAAGATGAACAACGCTCTTGCTCTTTCGTGAATTTGACGGTGGCGCGTTCCGCTGAATGTAGGGCGTGCTCCAATACACCTCTGAAAGCACCCTCTCACATAACTCTAAAGGCGACCTTCAATACACTTCTGAAAATGTTTTCCAACATGCCTTCAAAGGTGCTCTTTGATACACTTCTGAAGGCGCCCTCAAACATACCTCCAAAGGCGCCCTCTGATATAAATTTAAAGGCACCCTCCTGTGTACATCCAAAGGCGCCCACCGATGCACCTTTGAAGGCGACCTCCCACATAACTCACAGGCTCCAAAACGTTCTCCGATACATCTCCAATGGCACCCTTCCACATACCTTCAAAGGCGCCCTTGAATACACTTTCGGAGGCGTCACCCAATACATATCTGAGGGCGCCCTCCGATACACATCTGGAGGCGCCCTCCCAGGGCTAAAAAAGCTGAAAGCTGGTCGCCGACGGGATTATTTTCTTAAAATTGGTCGCTGTACCATTAGTTTTAACACATATAAATCCTTGAACACAGCCAATCCCAGTAACACTGGTCACTCGTTTCTGTTTATGCAAATAGCTAAATACACCTTGATTGCCTGATATGTATTCGGCTTTGTTATCCTTAAATAAAATGCAAAGGTCACAGATATCTAACCTACCTAGCCCTAAAAGCAAAGCCGGTAAGTTTGTAAATCTTGCCATACACATAATTAAGACCAGGTGTACGCCGTTTAGCTCGCATACAAATGCCGACATAATTATTGCATAGAAGCCGCTCGCATGGTAGAGGTTAGCACAGCTCTATTTTATCATGACTGACCTATCACCTACACCCATTCGGCGACCTTGCCGTAGCGGCCCGGAAATCTGACCAAAGGCCCGAATAGCTTACGTCGGCCAGCAGCCATAAACATGCACTGTTTACATATATCACCATCATATTTGCTTATTGATTGCACATATATCGTCTCGATACGACAATTGGTTCGGAAAGATAGACAGGTGAACAAAATTTTGCCCCTCCCAGCGGGTCGCATTCGCTGCCGACTCCGGTTCTAAACGCCCTTTCAGGAATGTCTACTGGGGTCGCTGGAGGTTGTTAAACGGGACGAAGGGGTCGTACCCTGCCCCGCTCGACGTCGTAAACAGGTCCAGGGACGGCACTGATGAATGCGGTGAGGACAGGACGGGTGCGGTGAGGGAACCTGCCCTTTCCACTGTAATTGGTGCAAATTCTAACTACCAAGAGAGAGACCCATTCCTGCCGACCATTTCGTCGCGCGGTATCGGCCGATTTTTTAACAAACCCACTTTTGCTATTGGTTAACGGTTGTGGTGCACGGAAAAGCGCCGAGAAGCGCCGAGGAGATTACGTGGGTAGAATACTTGGTGGGTGGATGGCGTGGTAAGGTTTCTTGTCTTGACTTGCGTAGGAGGGACATCAATACTCAGACTAACCAAACTTAGTAATTGTAAAAGTTGTAATATTTTTCTAAAACATGGAAGGAACTAAATGAAACTAAATGAAACAAACGAAACTAAATATTTTTCCGGCCGTTTTTGGTCGCTACTGTCAGTCAGCAAAGTGGCTATTGTCCGCCGACGAACATCGGCGGCGGCACTTTTTTTACCCCTGCGTCCTCCCACATAGTGCAAAAACACCCTCAGATACATATCTCCGAAGCCATAGGGCGCTCTCTCTACATACTTCTCTACGTACCAGATCGTCAGAAGGTGCAATGCCCTTCTGATATCTCTTTACCGGTTCCGCCATCACTTTACCCAGGAAACGCTAAAATTACTGATTGAACCGCACGTGTTTCCCCACATTCTATACTGTATTTCGGTGTGGGGCGGAAGAACCAAAAATCAGCTAGCCCGAATTCAAAAGATCATCAACTTCAGTGCGCGAATCAAGACAGGTGTGCGGCGTCGGGAGAGGGTCGGTCCGGCTCTGGCATCCCTGGGCTGGACCAAAGTGGAGCAGCTGGTCCGCGGTGTCTCGCCGGGCCACACGTTCAACCGAAGCCGGAGACTTAGAACTGCAGAGGTGAAAACTATCGTCCACGCAGAGAGGGTTTCGCTACCGGGCCACCGCGTCGAGCGAGCGCGAAGCGCGAAGCGAATCCTCATTGAATACCGGATTTTTATCTCATATAAGCGGCCGACCCGACCCTGCCAGCATCCGCGACGCTGGTCAAGTAAGCTATCATATCTTCTTGAACCCAGGACATCCGATATCTTCAAGCGGTCTAAGACACAACATCTTTAAGTAAGGCATCACATTTTCCAGTCAAGTACCTTCACACATTTACATAGGGGCATCACATTCTCCATTAGGAGCATCACACATGTCAATGGTGGCATCAAATATTCCAGTAGGGGCATCACATTCAGTAGGAGCATCGCAAATTCCAGTAGGCGCATCACATCTATCACTAGGAGCATTACATCCTCCAATAGGGCCATCGCATTATCAAGTAGGTGCATCATCTTCCAGTAGAGTATCACATCTTCCATTAGGGCATCACATCTTCCACTATGGGCATCATATCGATATCTGCAAGTAGGGCATCACATCTTCAAGTAGGGTATCATATCTTTAAGTAGGGCATCACATCTTCAAGAAGGGCATCACATTTTCTAGTGTCGACATCACATAGTCCAATAGGGGCATCACACATTTAAATTGGTGCATCACACATTTCAATGAGGCATCAAATATTCAAGTAGCGGCATCACACCTTTCAGTAGGAGTATACAAATTTATAGTAGGGGCATTACATATATCACTAGGAGTATTACATCCTCCAGTAGGGCCATCACATTATCCAGTAGACATTATTTTCAAGTAGGGTATCACATCTTCAAGTAGGGCATCACATCTTCAAGGAGGGCATCACATCTTCAAGTAGGGCATCAGATCTTCAAGTAGGGCATCACATCTTGATCTTCATCGAAATATGGGCGTCGGCATCATTTTAAGATGTTCAGCTTTACATATTTCAGATAGGGCTAGGGGCCATCAATTTGTAATAAGGGGTATCACATATTTTCCAATGAGCGCACCACACATTTCATGGAGGCATCAAATTTTGCAGTAGGGCATCATGTATTCAAAGGAGCCTCAAATCTTGCTCCAAGGGCCATATATCCTTAATTCGGGGCATCAACATATTCTATTCTAGTAAGACATCATGGCATCACGAACACATTAACAGGGGCGATCGCAATATATTGTGAGAACGACACTAACTTGGGGCATCGAGTTCCCCACGGGCATACAAAATTATCCAATGCGGCCCTCGGCGATCCGAGCATACCGCATTTGCGTATTTGCGTATAGTAGCTAACGCGCCTGAACGCCTGAAGTTATTGTTTGTACCGTATAAAGCGTAATGTTCCTGTCCCTAGATGGCACTAGTTGTAAACGCCTGAAGTTATGTTGTACCGCATGAAGCGTAATGTTCCAGTCCCTAGATGGCACTAGTTGTAAACGCCTGAAGTTATGTTGTACCGCATGAAGCGTAATGTTCCTGTCCCTAGATGGCACTAGTTGCAAACGCCTGAAGTTATGTTGTACCGCATGCCTTGCAGCGAAGGACAGCGAGCTGCGCAGTGGGTGAAGGGGCAATGAAAAGTACTGATTCCTCAAAAGAGGGTCACCACACCTTTGGACAACCACTGATCTAATGGACAGTCCTCCCGGGCGAAGGCTTCCTCCAAGGAACAGTCCTCCCGGGGTGAAGCTCCTCTGAAGGCAGTTCTCCCTGGCAGGGGTCCGGGAACAGGGGGAGGGGGGGCAGAAGGGACTCTTGTCCCCAACTTCAGGACCGGGGGAGTGGTGCCGCCAACTTCGCATGGGCGGATCCAGGGGGTATTGGCCATGGCCCCCAAACTGCCTGAAGTCAGCACAAAACTGAGACATTTCTTGATAAAGAAGAATATCTAAGCAACTTTTACCAAGGTAGGTTTGTTCAAATCAGCTATTCATGCATAAGCAAGCGAGATCCGATGATTTGTCAGAGTTGTGTGAGTCTTTTTTACCCCACAAACCACCCGTTCTGGATCCGCCTTAGCAACTTTGGCGTGGCTGATCTTAACGTTCTGTAAAAAATAGTTCATTCTCATATAAGACTTCGAAAAAGTGAGTTTATTTAGTAAAATTCGGCAAACATCACACTTCTACTCATGTTTACCTTATTTTTTCCCTTTGTCAACGTGGCTCTGCATAGGAAACCTGACGCAAAAAATCCAGAGGCGTCGCAACTAGCCAGGGGCGTCGCTAGTCAAAATTGGTTTGCCCCCCACACTTCGAAATAATTTCCGGGCCTCTGCTCCCGGGGTGAGGCTCTTCTGAGGACATTCTTCCCGGGTAGGTTCCTCTGAGGACAGTCCTCCTTTGCGAGGTTCCTCTGAAGACAGTCATGCCGGGAGAGGTATCTCTGAGGACAGTCCTCCTTGGCGAGGTTCCTTTAATGACAGTTCTCCTAGGCGAGGTTCCTTTTAGGACAGTCCTCCCGGTCGATTTTCCGTTGAGGACAGTCCTCCCGGGCGAGGTTCTTCTGAGAACAGTCCTCTCGGGCGAAGTTCCTCTGAGGACAGTCCTCCTTGGCGAGGTTCCTTTGAGGACAGTCATCCTAGGCGAGGTTCCTCTGAGGGCAGTCCTCCCAGGCGAGGTTCCTCTGAGGACAGTCCTCCTTGGCGAGGTTCCTTTGAGGACAGTCATCCGAGGCGAGGTACCTCTGAGGACAGTCCTCCCGGGTTGGCGGAGCGGTCCGGCCCGGGACAGGTGTTGGGCAGCGGTCCGGCCCAGGACAGGTGTTGGGCAGCGGTCCGGCCCGGGACAAGTGTTGGGCAGCGGTCCGGCCCAGGACAGGTGTTGGGCAGCAGTCCGGCCCAGGACAGGTGTTGGGCAGCGGTCCGGCCCGGGACAGGTGTTGGCGGAGCTGTCCGGCCCGGGACAGGTGTTGGGCAGCGGTCCGGCCCGGGACAGGTGGTGGCAGCGTCCGGCCCAGGGACAGGTGTGGCAGCGGTCCGGCCCGGACAATGCTGGGCAGCGCGTCCGGCCCCAGGAAGGTGTTGGCAGCGGTCCGTGCCCAGGACAGTGTTGGCAGCGGTCCGGCCCGGACAGTGTTGCGGAGCTGCCGGCCCGGGAACAGGTGTTGGGCAGCGGTCCGGCCCAGGACAGGTGTGGCAGCGGTCGGCCCAGGACAGTGTGTTGGGCAGCGGTCCGGCCGGGACAGGTTTGGCGGAGCTGTCGGCCCGGACAGTGTGTTGGGCAGCGGTCCGGCCCGGACAGGTGTTGGGCAGCGGTCGCGGCCAGAACAGGTTTGGGCACCGCGTCCGGCCGGGACAGGTGTGGCGGAGCTGTCCGCCCGACAGGTTGTTGGGCAGCGTCCGGGCCGGGACAGGTGTGCGCACGGTCCGGCCCGGGACAGGTGTTGGGCCAGCTGTCGGCCCGGGAAGGTGTTGGGCAGCGGTCCGGCCCGGGGACAGGTGTTGCGGGAGGTCCGCCGGGACAGGTGTTGGGCCAGCGGTCGCCCGGGACAGGTTTGTTTCGGGCAGCGGTCCGGACCCAGGACAGGTGTTGGCGGAGCTGTCCGCCCGGACAGGTGTTGGGCAGCGGTCCGGCCGCCGACAGGTGTTGGGCAGCTGTCCGGCCCGGGACAGGTGATTGGCAGCTGTCGGCCCGGGACAGGTGTTGGCGGAAGCTGTCCGGCCCGGACAGGGTTGAGCGAGCTGTCCGCCCGGACAAGGTGTGGGCAGCTGTCCGGCCCGGGACAGGTGTGGCGGAGCTTGTCCGCCCGGGACAGTGTTGGCGGAGCTTGTCCGGCCCGGGACAGGTGTTGGCAGCGGTGTCCGGCCCAGGACAGAGTGTTGGGCAGCCTCCGCCCAGAACAGTTTGGGCAGCGGTCCGGCCCGACAGGTGTTGGCGGAGCTGTCCGGCCGCGGACAGGTGTTGGGCAGCGTCCGGCCAGGACAGGTGTTGGGCAAGCGGTCCGGCCGGTACAGTGTTGGGCAAGCGTCCGGCCCGGGAAGGTGGTGGTTTGGGCAGCGCGTCCGGCCCAGGACAGGTGTGGCAGCGGCCGGCCCGGGACAGGTGGTTTGGGCAGCGGTCGGCCGGACAGGTGTTGGCGCAGCTGTCCGGCCGACAGGTGTTGGCAGCGGTCCGGCCCGGGACAGCGTGTTGGGCAAGCGTCCGGCCCGGGACAGTGTTTGGCAGGCTGTCCTTGGCCGGGAAGGTGTTGGGGCGCTGTTCCGGACCAGCAGGTGTTGGGCAGCGTCCGGCCAGGACAGGTGTTTGGCCCGGTCCGGCCAGCACAGGTGATTGCAGCGGTCCGTGCCGGGACAGGTGTTGCGGAGCTGCCGGCCCGGACAGGTGTTGAGCAGCGTTCCGGTCCAGGACAGGTTGGCAGCGGTCCGCCCGTGGACAGGTGTTTGGCACGGTCCGGCCCGGGGGACAGGGTTGGCAGCCGTCCGGCCCAGGACAGGTGTTGGGCAGCGGTCCGGCCCGGGACAGGTGTTGGCAGCGTCCGGCCCCGGACAGGTGTTGGCGGAAGCTGTCCGGCCCGGACAGGTGTTGGCGGAGCTTCCGGCCCGGGACAGGTTGTTGGGCAGCGGTCCGGCCCAGGACAGGTGTTGGGGCAGCTGTCCGGCCCGGGGACAGGTGTGGCGGAGCTGTCGGCCCGGGACAGTGTTGGCAGCGGTCCGGCCCGGGACAGGTGTTGGCAGCGGTCGGCCCAGACAGTGTTGGGCAGCTGGTCCGGCCCAGGAGCAGTGTTGTGGCAGCGTCCGGCCCAGGACAGGTTGTTGGGCAGCGGTCCGGCCAGACAGGTGTTGGGCAGCGGTTCCGGCCCAGGACAGAGTGTTGGGCAGCGGGTCCGGCCCGGGACAGGTGGGTGGCGGAGCTGTCCGGCCAGGAAGGTGTTGCGGAGCTGTCCGCCCGGGACAGTTGTTGGGCAAGCGGTCCGGCCCGGGGACAAGGTGTTGGGCAGGCGGTCCGAGCCCGACAGTTTGGCGAGCATCCGGCCCGGAACAGGGTTGGGCAGCAGTCCGGCCCAGGACAGGTGTGGCGAGCTGCCGGCCCGGGACAGGTCTTGGGCAGCGGTCCGCCCGGGAAGGTGTTGGCGGAGCTGTCCGGCCCGGGACAGTGGGGCAAAAAAAAAAACGGTCCGGCCCAGGACAGGTGTGGGCAGCGGTCCGGCCCGGGACAGTGTGGCGGAGCTGGTCCGGCCCGGGACAGGTGTGGCAGCGGTCCGGCCCGGGACAGGTGTTGGGCAGCGGTCGGCCCAGGACGCGTGTTGGGCAGCGTCCGGCCCAGGACAGGTGTTGGGCAGCGGTCCGGCCCAGGACAGTGTTGGGCAGCGTCCGGCCCAGGCAGTGTTGGCAGCGGTCCGGCCAGACGTGTTGGCAGCGGTCCGGCCCGGGACAAGCTGGCTGGGCGCGTCCGGGCCCAGGGACAGGTGTTGGGCAGCGTCCGGCCAGGGACAGGTGTTGGGCCAGGGTCCGGCCCGCGAACAGGTGTTGGCGGAGCTGTCCGGCCCGCGGACAGGTGTTGGGCAGCGTCCGGCCCAGAACAGGTGTTGGGTTAGCCGGTCTAGGCCCAGGACAGGTGTTGGGCAGCGGCCGGCCCAGCGACAGGTGTGGGTCAGCGGTCCGGCCCAAGGACAGTGTTGCACGTGGTCGGCCGAGGACATGTCGGGCAAGCGGTCCGGCCCAGGACAAGGTGTTTGGGCAGCGGTCCGCCCAGGACAAAGTGGTTGGGCAGCGGTCCGGCCCGGACAGGGTTGGCCAGCGGTCAACGGCCCAGGACCAAGTGTGGCAGCGGTCCGCCCGGGACCAGGTGTTGGCAGCGGGTCCGGCCAGGACAGGTGTTGGGCAGCGGTCCGGCCCGGACAGGTGTGCGGAGCGGTCCGGCCCGCGACAGGTGTTGGCGGAGCTGTCGGCCCGGGACAGGTGTTGGGCAGCGGTCCGGCCCGGGACAGTGTTGGGCAGCGCGTCCGGCCCAGGACAGTGTTGGGCAGCCTCCGGCCCAGGACAGGTTGTGGCGGCAGCGGTCCGCCCAGGCAGGTGTTTGGGCAGCGGTCGGGCCCAGGACAGGTGTTGGGCAGCGGTCCGGCCCAGGACAGTGTTGGGCAGCGGTCCGCCGGACAGTGCTGGCGCAGCGGTCCGGCCAGGACAGGTGTTGGGCAGCGGTCCGGCCCAGACAGGTGTTGGGCAGCGGGCCGGCCCGGGACAGTGTTGGCGGAGTGTCCGGCCCGCCGACAGGTGTTGGGCAGCGTCCGGCCCAGGACAGGTGTTGGGCAGCGTCCGGCCCAGGACAAGGTAGTTGGGCAGCGTCCGGCCCAGGACAGGTGTTGGGCAGCGGTCCGGCCAGGACAGGTGTTGGGCAGTGCGTCCGGCCGAGCGACAGTGTTGGGCAGCGGTCCGGCCAGGACAGGTGTTCGGCAGCGCGATCCGGACCCAGGACAAGTGTTGGGCCAGCGGTCCGGCCCGGACAGGTGTTGGCAGCGTCCGGCCCAGGACAGGTGTTGGCAGCGCTTCCGGCCCGGGACAGGTGTTGGCGAAGCTGTCCGGCCCGGACAGGTGTTGGGCAGGTCCGGCCCAGGACAGGTGTGGCAGCGGTCCGCCAGGACAGTGTGCAAGCGGTCCGGCCCAGGACAGGTGTTGGGCAGTGGTCCGGCCCAGGACAGGTGTTGGGCAGCGGTCCGGCCCAGGACAAGTGTTGGGCAGCGGTCCGGCCCGGGACAAGTGTTGGGCAGCGGTCCGGCCCGGGACAGGTGTTGGCGGAGCTGTCCGGCCCGGAACAGGTGTTGGGCAGCGGTCACCGTTGCTCCGACTCGGCGACACCACCCTACCTAGGCATCGATTGAAGCGGGGTGGTGCGAACTGCTGGGGTCGGCAGCCGACAGGGATGGGTGTCGTACCCACACG
Organism: Semibalanus balanoides; assembly: GCA_014673585.1. Lineage (NCBI taxonomy): Eukaryota > Metazoa > Arthropoda > Thecostraca > Balanomorpha > Balanidae > Semibalanus > Semibalanus balanoides. Next base: position 16,685 of record VOPJ01012770.1, read on the forward strand.
GCAGCCTGCACGGTTCAATGGAGGATGATTCGCCGCGCTGGCTGCCGCGAAACTTGCTCTTACCTTTTAAGCTATGATGTTTGTTCGCATAGAGGTGAAAAATATCGCCAGTGCAGCGGAAATGCCAACTCACCACCTTATGTTTTTCGAGAACATCTCGCGTAGTTATCAACCGATTGTATACAATTTGCAGTACTATACTTTTCAGCAATTTGGCACATGCAATTTATGGCTTCCACCAAGATCGTGACCTCGGTTGACCGTTTTAAGAGGTCAATCGAGTTCAATGACCTCTGATGACCGGATATGACTTTTTTGGCCTCTGACAGTTTCTAGGGCATTTTGTGATGCTGATTTCGAATTTGACATTCATTTGACGTTATTATATGTTCCATTGGGGTTCATGCGGAAGGTCAGGTCAACCAAGGCCAACTAACTTCGGATGACGTGATATGATTTTTTTTTGGATTTTGGTAGTTTCTATGACATTTTGTGATGCTGATTGGAAACTTGGCATCCATTTTGCATAATGATATGCTCATCTACGATTCTAGCTGGATTCAATTAATTTCTACGCATTTTCCGAGTTGGATGACATCCGGGTCATTGACATAACCTCAGAGGTCACCTAATGACCCAGGATCTTAAAATCGGGTATGAACGGATTTTTCTTGTCATAAGCAACACGCTCGTTTTTCAATCTAAGCTCTAGCTCAATTTGCAGCGAAACGCGAGGGATTCGTACCCTATCCCTGCACGGTCACGTAGGTATTGGATGCTGCACTGGTGAGGGCTAGCGAGGAGAGAGGATAGATAAGTACACGATATTGGCATGCGGGTGATTGATGTCATATTATTGGCACTCAAGTTACATAACTGCAGTTATTTCCGTTGAGTGCTTCCAGCGTTATTTTGCTCTTGCAAAGTTACGTATTTTGTGTCGGAGAGCCCGGAGCTGGCACGTGCAATAAGAACAGCTGCGTGCGACACTAGTTGTGTTGATGTTGATAGTTCGCGTTTTTGTATACACCCGGGCGATCTGAGATGACTTTCGGCAATTTAGGCCGAGAAGGAAAATTACATAAACCCCTCGCCGTGCCGGTGCTTGGCGCCACCTTCGCCCATCAAAGTCATTATTCCACTTTTTATAACTTGATTGATAACCCCAAAAAAAAAACTTATGTTAATCGATGTTAAACAGTTGTACTAAATTTAGTGGCACTGCGTGCAGCAGTTTTTCCTGCTGTTTGCGGAAAACTAGAGGCGAAAATCACCTCCCCTGGCAGTGCGCGTGTTAAGCCGCAGCCGCAGCAGCGGGTTTTGGCGCCCGTTCCGCTGGTGTGTCAGAAGTGGGTGACCTCTGTGACCCCCTGCGGGTTAAGCTCGACAGTGAACTCCTCACTCAGCATGTTGAGGTGTCTGATCGTAGCAGACCGCCTGGACACTGTTCAGGCGGTCTGCGGGGTTGATGACGGTGACGGGCTTGGTCCAGGAAACGTTCCTACGCCAGCAGCGGCATGGCGGGCTGGACACTGTTCAGGCGGTCTGCGGGGTTGATGACGGTGACGGATTGGTCCAGGAACGTTCCTACGCCAGCAGTGTCATGGCGGGCTGAGTATGCGATGCAAATCAACTGCAGGCTTGTGCTTACTTAACAATAACATAACCTGATGACATACTTATTTATGAAACATCGATGCCTTACACCGTTAATCGGTTCAGCGGAACTCAGCAAAAAGTGTCGATGTCCGAACGTGACCGTTTTATTGAATACTTCAACACAGCTCAGAGCTACGAGCAGCATAGGTACACCACAACCCAGCAGAGCAGGAGGAACACAACACTCGCAGCGTACACCACGACTCAGCAGAACAGGAGGAACACAAAACTGGCCGAACCCGGCTGTCAGTCCGTCAGCGTAGAGGCGCCGTGAGCGGAACCTCAACTGTCGATCCCGCTGACATCTGACTGACATCTGACATCCCACTGACATCTGTCAGCTGACTGTCGATCCCGCTGACATCTGTCAGCTGACTGTCGATCCCACTGACATCAGTCAACTGACTGTCGATCCCGCTGATATCCGTCAGCTGACTGTCGATTCCGCTGACATCCGTCAGTCAGTCGGTACCGGCCAATACCACCGACTGACCTTCCACTGAACCCCGCCACCAGGTGACCCAGTCACACGGAGAACGGAACAGTCCGGAGCAGCTGACAAGACAGGAGAGATTCCAGCGGCCGCTGCCGTTCTCAGCCACTCAGCTGACCTTCTGAGAAGGCCACAGGTGTCATCGGCGAGCTGAGGCCGAGATTAGCCCGCAACACGGCCGAAATATGGAGAACTATTCATAAGTGACGACGTCAGCCCGCAGAAAAAGGGCAACTTCACACGAACTGCAGGAGCTCTTCAAATGGCTCGTCAGTAATTCATCGGGACGATCGTGTAACACGACATCAACACGCCATAGTTGGTAGCGAAGGGTGTTCACGACCTAATCAGGTAGACATGCGCTGCATTTGGCATGTCTAAGGCACGGGTGCGACATCGCGAGAAACGAATGTGGCAAGCTTTGCCCACATATATGTACATTATATCACAGGCCCTGACGAGTTGAGCTGGCAATTGCAGTCATTTTGTCTCCGTTTTTCTTTAGAAAGTGGACGCAGGTGCTGCTAGTGAAAACACGCTAGTTTTAAGGCACATGTGTTCTGTGAATTCGTGCTTGATTGAACAAGTGCGCACTATTATGAATGTTTGTAATTGTAAAAAGTTGAATGCAGCTTAGACTTTAAGACAGGAATACATATTTCACTTAACATTTGAATGCAGAATTTGAACCTAAATAGGCATGCGGTGATGGTAGCACAAACATGTTCCTGGAACACTAAAACAAACTTCTTGGTTCTGCTAGAGAAAACATCAAAACGTAGCGAATATGTTATTTCTATTTGTTAACCCTCGCCTTACGGGGAGGGGGCCTGACAGGCCCCCCCTGAGGTTTTTCTTAAATAACTTCTTACAAATGGCGCACATATTTCTGAAATTTTTAGTAGCTGAGTTTACAACAATTTTTTACGTATTCCGTAAAATTTGCATCAATATGTGGTCGTAAATTTTTTTGAAAGATAATGACGTGTTGATGACGTCATTGTTCGTAAAAAAACGTCAAATATTGTACAAATCATAGAAAATAGAGTATTGCGCAAAGAAAAAAGCAAAAAAACATTAAATGAACGTCAATGTTATTGTCTTTCAAATGAAATTTCCGGAAATTAATTATTTTGTTTTTTTACTAAAAAAAAAGTCAAAAAAATGATTTTTTTTTGCGAAATTCCACCACAAAAATCAAAATTTTCAAAGATAACTTGAAAGCCGAATATATGGTGAGAATAACGATGTTTGGACGATACCGCAAACCAAATTTCAAAAGTAATATATCAATTTTGACTGAGTGTGCTTCGCTTAGTGAAATTAAATTTATGACGTCATTTTTTTAAATTTAAAACATTTTTTTACTTTGTTTGACAGTATGTGATCAAATACATACTTTTTTGTAATCAGGAAGAAAAAACTAGTCTGGAAGACATGCGTTTTTAATTTACATTTAACACTTCTCATTTTGAGGTTTTCCTGACCGTTTTTTCCGGACGTGATCGAGTCGAGGTTGCTAAATGTTACTCGCGCCCATAGGCAATTCGTCTCTGGTGACGAACTTTCGTTCCTGGGAGTCTAATTAACTAATCCAGACATAAAAATCGATATACTTCAGATAGCTAATTTAACCGACCAACATTTTTGACGCTAACCAAAATCATTTTAATATTTATAACTTTAACAGTTAGCGAACGGAACATGAACAAACCGCTTATTTTTGGACCGTGGTCAATTTTAGGTTATTCAACTTGACCTGGAAGGTCACCCAGAATTGACCTGAAACCAAAATGAAAACACCATTAGATTCCCTTATATGACAGGCAACATAGCTTGTTTTTTACGGCGGTGCTCTATCTTGCCTTGGTTTGGAAAGTTTAGCAGGGGGGGGGGGGGCTGCCAGGCCCTCCCCCCGTACGGCGAAGGTGAGAAACGGTCCCCGTAAGGCGAGGGTTAAAATGTGAAATAAAATTAGCCAAATTTACAGAAGAATCGTCATAACGTCACCGAAAGACTTACAGCGTTGGCAAGCAGCATGAAGGCGTTATTGGATATAAAAACAATTGATTGTTGACAATGAGCCAATTTAGTTACTGAACCTATATTAATGTTCAGGACATAAAACCTTGTCATTAAACCGTATCATTGACCGCATTAGTGAGCAACATTTGCGCATTACTTTAATTTCCATAACACACTATACCAGAATTAACGAAACCATCCTAAAATTATATAATCCCCAATGAGTGAAGCAAATTTGATATCTAAAATGCATTTTAAGTGCCCCATAAATGACATCCACGAAAGCCATTCCCTCAGAGAAGCGTATTAAAAGTTAAAACGCACAAGTGGATATACATTTTTAGTTTAATGTTAATGTTTTAATTTATATTAAGGAAGTAGGTACCTGTATATATGTAATGAGAAAGCTAAGTCAGAGTTGATTGAATATACAAGAAACAAATAATTGACTACCAGAATGAACATGAAGGCGTAATATGATTGCATAACCTCAAATAAGAATAGGTACAAGTAGACAACTCTGTGACAAATAAGAAGGTGCGGCAAATGTTACAAATATTGTCTCGGCAAATGACGATACTATGCTATCTTTATACAAGCCACATCACAACATCCCAATTGTTTGAATACCTGATGCAGCCAACATTTGAGTACCCAGCGAAAACGCGTACTTAAACCAAGATCACTGCATAACTGAGTCCCAACAAGCCGCGACAATCGCCAACAAAACCCTCCAGCCGTCCGGCCGTCCTGCCGACTGGTGACGTCACGGCAGGCCGCTCCATTGATTGCGTGTGTATTCAGCTGACGACAGCACCGGCCGCCAGCTCCTGCTGCTGCTTCTGCTCCAGGCTGCGCATGGCCCGGTTGCGGCGCCTTGCGTTCAGCTTCTCCTGCGAACGAACACGTGTGGCCCGCGTGAAAGTCAGGCCAGCGGTGCTAGACAATGAGGTCATCGGCGTGCAGCGAGCGATCACGTCGGCTGGTGGTGGGCTGTGTAGGCTGTAAGGCAGGCAGGCTGCTGCATTTATACTAGCATGGAGATAACGTGCTATGGAGCGTGCTGTATATTCGTTAGTTACACGCTAAAGATCACAGACTGAAGTAGTTATGTGACGACTGGCGGATACCCGACCCCATCAACGATTGGCGACTTATTTAATCCAGTTTGACACCTGACTCTTCTGAAGATGTTATGTAGTAAACTATCACTATACGCAAAATTAACTAATTATATCCTCTATCGTTCGCTTGCGGTGCACTTAAGCCTGTTCTCGGTCAAGCACCACATGTGCCTAAAGGGGCCAGTCGCGAGCGGTGGCCCCCCACCGGCCGGACGGCATACGTGTGGCCCCCAGAGCCCGTACGAGTACTTCCTACGGGTAGCCTGGTAATGACCTGGTCCTGACGCAAAACACACAGGCTCTGAGGCTACAATGCAGTAATATCCGGCCCGGCGCGAGGGTCCACTCACCGGCGCTAACTTAAGCCCGAGATTAGCACCACCTTTTGTCTAGCCAGCAGCCAAAGCGATCCGTGACAGTTAATATTATCATAAGGTCATGCCATTTTCTCTGGCAATATTCGAAACTTAAGTATTTTATTTGTTACGGGTAAATTGTTCTCTACCTTTCGATTTTAACAGCAGCTTGATGTTCTCTTACTCATTACTTATGCTTTTCCTAACATGCTGGTTTCAGAAGCCAGCCTGAACACTTTACGCAATCCGGTAACTCATTTCGAGATGTAGCGTTGTTGATGACACCCAAACTTAACTACCCATATTGTTACTAATGCGACAGAAGCGCTCCCGAAAGTTTACCTCGATCAAGCGAGATGCAGCAGTGACCTGAGTTGAATATGATGATTGTATAGGCGAGTGTGCATGGTACAGTTGCGGTGCAAATACATTGGAGCACCGACGAAGTAGCATTCAACTGAGAAAGTATCGTCAAAACTGACTTAATATTTCCTCATTTCATCTTACGATATCGGAAACATCGTGCCATTTTGCCATCTCAGGAACGTCAAGGGTGTCAATAGTGTTTGCCTGCTCCTACTAAGCGGCACGAGTAATTTAACAACAGAGCCACGGAGTCAATGAACAGAGTCACACGGAGTCAATGAACAGAGTCACGGAGTCAATGAACAGTCACACATGTTGAGAGTTTATTTATAAAAAAAAATACACCAATAAATCAAAATTGATATAAGTGGTCATTACAATAACAGCCGCACGAAATAAACAGAGCCGTACAGAGTAAAGTAACACACATAGATACAGAGCACCAGCTCGAGACGGACATCGTACCTACAGAACACCAGCTCGAGACGGACATCGTACCTACAGAGCACCAGCTCGAGACGGACATGACACAGAGCACCAGCTCGAGCACCATCACCTACAGTTAGCACCAGCTCGAGACGGACATCCTTATCCCTACAGAGAGTAGCACCAGCTCAGAAATCGGACATACGTACCTTAAGAGCACCAGCTCGAAGACGACCATCCATACCTACAGGCACCAGCTCGAGCTACGCACATTGTACCTACGAGAGCACCAGCTCGAGACGGACGATCGTACCTAACCAGAGAGCACCAGCTCGAGACGGAACATTCGTACCTGTACCAGAGCACCAGCTCGAGACGGGACATCGTACCCACAGAGCACCAGCTCGAGACGGACAATCGTACCTACAGAGCACCAGCTCGAGACCATGACATCGTATCTACAGAGCACCAGCTCGAAGACGGACATCGCTACCTACAGAGCACCAGCTCGAGACGAACATCTAACCTACAGAGCACCAGCTCGGTACGTACATCGTACCTACAGAGCACCAGCTCGAGACAGACAGTCATACCTACAGAGCACCAGCCGTAAGACGGGACATCGTACCTACAGAGCACCAGCTCGAGACGGACCATTGTACCTACAGAGCAACCAGCTCAGACGGACGGACATCCGTACCTACAGAGCCACCAGCTCGAGACGGACATTCATACCTACAGGCCACCAGGCGTTAGCGGAATCGTACTACAGCTGAGCACCAGCTCGAGGAACGGAAATCCGCGTACCTACAGGAAGCACCAGCTCGAGACGGACATCGTACCTACAGAGCACCAGCTCGAGACGGACATCGTACCTACAGAGCACCAGTGCGAGACGGACATCGTACCTACAGAGCACCAGTGCGAGACGGACATTGTACGCTAGTGATAGTTAACACACTCACCTCGAGGTCGCCTCGGATCCTGGCCGCCTGTCTGTCCTGCTCTTGCTGGAAGTGGTTCACATCAGACTCCAGTTCGGTTCGCATCAGCGCCAGGTTCTCTGCAACAGGAGAAACACCATGACAGCTCCAGGTTCTCTGCAACAGGAGAAACACCATGACAGAAACACTGCACACACTCCCTACATCAGCGCCAGTTTCTCTGCAACAGGAAAAACACCATGACAGAAACACTGCACACATTCCCTACATCAGCTCCAGGTTCTCTGCAACAGGAGAAACACCATGACAGAAACACTGCACGCATTCCTTACAGCCCAGGACGTGACTTACGGTCCACCCACTGTGTCATGCGGACAGGCACGTGCCCCAGTGTGCCATGCAGACAGGCACGTGCCACCGACAACACACCGCTCCAATACCAGAAGACAAGGAACATTGGACACGTCCTGGCTCGACCGGAGGCAGGCCATTAGCTTCATCACCAGTAATGGGCACTCTTCGTAATTAGTAAGGTACCAACGCCTGCATCGAAATAGCCGAGTGGCCCGAGGAGTATCACGAGGACACTATGCAACGAAATGGGGACATTACGTAGCAAAGTGTCCCAGAAGACTAGGTACAGTTAGCATTGGGCTGTTTATCATAGGGGAAGTGTGGGAAGCACCACGCCAGATGTACCTACTATTGTACCTTATCCGCAGTAGCCGTATTTATCGCGTCGTATCGTAAAGGAGACCGGGTCAATTGTAACATTTTTACATTTTCGATTCTGGAGTGAAAGCGTTTTGAGATGGCCCACAACACTTTCTTGGATTTTCACAAACCATGCTGTTTTGCCTTTGTAGGCTATGCAAAATGATTCCGGAATAACTACTTTAAGTGGTCAAAATTTCTGAATGAATAAGTCCCTTCCGTTGTTACAATTGACCCCGGATACGGAGTCGTTTGTAAAACCAACCGGGGTCCTTTGTATCATGTTAACGAATATGGTAACAAAGGACCACCTACATGGTCCTTTATTTGGCACCTAATGGGTACTAGAATACAATTTGATACTTTTGCAAATATCAGGAGTTCTATGTTTTTTGTGTGTAGGCACGCACAGTTCCCGGCCCAATAAAGCGTTTTACTTGTAGTTAGTCATATGGGTCAATTGTAACACTGTAATGGTTGAATTTTGTTAGACTCTACCGCAGCAAAGATATACAATTATTGTCCGAGTCACGCCACACCATCATTAAAACGAAACTGGCGTAAAACGAGGTGGCGTGGGTGGCAGCTACGGCACCCAATTTCCGGCCAATTAGCCCCACTCAGCCTAGTCAAACTTTTTAGTCAGTATTTAATACGATACAGCAATGAGATAATCATATTACAAAATAACAAAAGTAATACAACGCCCTCAAATAGAAATAATTATAAACAGCGCTTGACTCATTTGCCGCGCCATCTTGAAACTCCGTGAGGAGGGGCAGCAGCTTACTGCACATATCCCATTGAGCCGCCAGCACCGTTCGCCGGCGACTTTCGGAACTATGGTCGCTGTGTTTATGTTACTCATTGTCCCGTGTTACATTTGAGTCCGATCTCCCCTACTTGGTAGTTGGTTATGGTGAAGACTACCGATGCAATTTTTTTAACAGATCAGTTCACCTTACATTACCCTCCTTTTTAAGAAGTTGCTATGCCTTCATACAAATAACTGCAGTCTTTTGTTAAGTAAATTTAGTCCGAATATTTTGTATGGATGACTTTCCGAGGTCAGGACCCACGCTAAGCAGAGCTTGTTGCGCAGGTCTTGACCTCACCACCCGATAGTGTAATTCCGGTTGGCCGGCAGAATTTAGAGACGAACGTTTGACGTGCCCGACATACCTGGGCACGGTCCGCCCCGCTCACTGACGTCACCTGACCTTGAGTGCGACCGCTGCCACCGACCGCAGGCCACCGCAATCAGGAGCAAATAGCGAGCGCCGAAGCGACTCGAACCCGGACTGCCACTACCGGGATAGGTCAGAAGTCCAGCGTTCTCCCACTGAGCTTCAGGGGCGGTCCTGCAGCCTCAGTGGAGTCCAGTCCTTCATCTTAATTTCTGGCTTTACTATCAAATCAAATCAAATGAATACCACATTCACATATTCTTAGCAATTCCATCGGACTGTAGCACTAGGTTGGATTCCCAAATGGATCCATTGACTGATCCCTCCGCCTGTTGTAAAGAGTAGGCTGGGTGAGTGTCTTTAGACCGAAGCTCTAAAGATGCTGACATCCAGGAAAATACGACGAAGCAATGCGAGACAACATTGTAGTTGTTGCCCAGAAAAGCTCTTTGTAGCGGAAACTTTGCCTCCTCTCAGAAAATAACGCAAACTATGCTGTCGACTCCTACTGACCCACTAACCTTCACCGACGATCGGATTATAAGAGAAGGTCCCAGTATGATGCTCGCCTACCGCATATTTGTTAGAGAACGGACCAGCCCGGCATGAGCGGCCGACGCATCAAACCTTCGAAATCCGGACGGCAAAAGTGACCGGATGCCAGTCGATGACAGCGGTCTCAAAGGAGCCGCTCAGCGGAGCGCCAGCTCTACTGCCGAGTACGCGTATCACTCTACTATCTGACACTGTGACAGCGTGTCGTTCTACATAGAAAGTCTCACATCTCGCTGAGCTGAAAGACGAGGTATGTTGCACAGGTCGGCTCATTCAGAGATACTCTAAAGACTCGTTAATTACTTAGAATATTTTGAGGGTCAGGGGACATCTTTCCGTCACAGAAATGTCTTTATCTGCGATACATTGTGATTTTGGTGGTCGATACCAAATATTAGGTGCCTGTTATTTATTTGTTATTTTCTTCCAAATTGGGCATGACAATAGCATAGCTCTTATATATTTGGATGAATTTAATTTCCGTCAAAATGCATTTTGCTCACTTGTATCTGTTGTTATCATTGTTATCGTATTTGATCGTTCATTTAACCGCTCGTTTGCAGTCCGAATGAAATTCATTGTTTAAAAATGGGCAATATAGCTACCAACACAATTTTGTCAAAGTAGTCAAACATTAATTTACAGTCAAGTTTCAAAGCGTAGCTTAGCTATCATCTGACAATAAGGAGCCGCATTGTCCGACCACCGTTTTCTACCAAACGTCAGCCACCCTCCGCTCTCAGTCCGTCCTCGTCTCTGACTTTTCTACTGTCAATAGGCTGGGAAGGGGTGCAACTGTAAAAAAAAAAGAATGGCGACGCTTCCATTCTCTGGCATAGGAGCAGCGGTAGGGAAATGCTGGAATTTCAGATAGGGTGAAGATGACAATATAAGGACATATTTATCTACATAGGTGTCGATTTATATACTTTAGGGTGCGTCTTCGGCCCCCAATGTTGAGTTCCCTCCACCCAATGGTGCTCTTACCGCCCCCTCCCCAATGATGCTAGCTCGGCCCCCAATGCTTTCTGCCCTTAGATATTTCGTAATGAAGAGGTAGAGGTCATTAAACGGCGCCCAATAACAAACTAGCATCGGATTAAATATTTAATACAGGCACACAACATTTGCATATTGTAAGTAATACCACCCTTGTCGCATCTCGCGACGAATACAATATCTGCAAAGCCGTGTTTCTTTCCTTCATTAAGTTTTAAGTAGTTTATTTTTTATCTGGCAGTATTGATTTAGTTGCCATGTTGAGCGGCGATTTGAGTTGCGCGTGAACAAAATCACCATGCCGGGTCTCTACTGTAGCATAGGCAATGAGGCATGTGATTTCCTTCTTGCCCGTGTACTGAAAATGTACATACATGCGAAAGTTGTTCGCCAAAAGGGTGAATAATGCGTCCGTAAAAATATGCACTTATGTACGCCATCACCAATCATTTGTTACACATATGTGTCGATTTATATACTTTAGGGTGACCCTCGACCACCTAATATTTAGTTCCGCACATGTTTATGGAAGGGGCGTCATGTCGATCTGAGACGGCCGCTTACCACTTTGGGAAAACCCTCAATCGATCAAAAAAGGTGTTTACCGGCCTGAGAGCTCTAAGTCGGTACGATAGAAACATACACCTAATGCCGTTTTGGGAAAGCATCCGCTTTTTTAGAGAATTATCGGTCGACCTGAGAGGGCCATCGTTTGGTCTGAGAGGCCCCTTGCTAGGTGAAGGCAGGGACACAGCCAGGGGAGGGAAAGGCACAGGGGCACGTTCCCTTCCCCCATTGGGCCGATCCACACACTACAAAATTATCAGCGTCGTCCCTGTTTGCGACCACTTCGGGCGCTGCAAAATAGAGTGGTCTAGTTCCGAGGTGATACTTTTTCGCGCCATTTTGTCGGAGAGGGGGATGATTTGCCAAGGGGGCCCATGGTTATGCCATGCCCACTTGCCGAAGTTCTGAATCAGAGGAGGTCCTTACGAGAGGCCTGAGATTGCCTTTGAAATACCTCAGAATTCTCTTACATTTATCCGAACTGAGAGCCATTGACAGGCCTGCGGAGGGCTCTGCCAGTTTGAGAGGGCTATCGGTCATTTTGTAAGCCCTTGGCCGGTCGTAGGCCCAGCAAAAACTTTTGCTTGAGGCGCCGTCCAACACAAGGCCAAAACTCGTGTTACTTTATTTTGGCGTTAATAAATTAGTTAAAACGAACTTTTTATACCTATTCATTAATTTTTATTTTATAATAATAAAATGTGCTAATTTTGGTCTATTTCAGTCATTTTGGTAAAACCGTGGCGCTGATATAGGCCCCTTGGATTTATCCCTGTTCGCCTGGTCCCCCAATAATTTGGGAAAATTCACACCACTGTTTATCTGTGCCATTACACTGGGGTTTATCGCGCCGCTGCGTAGCGATATTACCGATTTNCCCCCCCCCCGCCCCCTGAGCAAACCAATTTACACTAGATAAAATGCGATTTGACTGACGACCCCCGCTACGATTAACAACATTTGGCTGAGGAGCGAAATTATATTCTACCACTGAATTGCCCTCTCCCTAAGAAAAATCCTGGCTACCTGCCCCCACCCCCTATTAAAATTGGTGGCGCCACCCCTGCGTTCACACACCAACATCATACCTGCTAGAACACGGGCTATAAGGCTAAGCACTAAGCAGGCGATTTATCACCTGCTGCTTATCAAGTGATGCATTAAATGCACTTCTGACTCATTATCCATGTTTCAATGCGTGATAAAACACATCAACACCATTCTAAAACATAGCCCCGAGTCGGTGCCGCGGTGCACTGTGCAGTCTTCGTCCAGCGGCCGTAAATCGTCAGCAGTTGACTGCAGGTCGGAGCCGCGCCCTGACGCCGGGCTCGGCCGGGACCCTGACGCCGGGCTCGCCGCGGACCCTGACGCCGGGCCGGCCGGGGGACCCTGTACGCCGGGATTCGGCCGGGAACCCTGACCGTCGGGCTCACCGGGACACCTGACGCCGCGGCTCAGCCGGGGCACCCTGACGCCGGGCTCGGCCGGGACCCTGACGCCGGGCTCAGCCGCGCCCGACGCCGGCTCAGGCCGGGACCCTGACCCTGCCGGCTTCAGCCGGGACCCTGACGTCCGGGCTCAGGCCGGGGGACCCTGACGCCGGGCTCAGCGCGCCCTGACGCCGGGCTCAGCCGGGACCCTGACGCCGGGCTCAGCCGGGACCCTGACGCCGGGCTCGGCCGGGACCCTGACGCCGGGCTCAGCCGGGACCCAGCACGTCCGCCGCCGCCGGCAGCCGCTCACAGCAGCAGGTACGGTCGGTATGCAGTATGCACCGTGCATGGGCGTGGTGCCGTTACTGAGCTGTGGTGGCCACTGGCCACTTAGCGTTCTGAAGTGGGCGGCGGTCAGAGCGGCTCGTTATCTCGTTATCTCGTTATCGTGCGGTAACGGCTGAGCAGGACTGGGCGGAAAGACGGATTGATTGAGTGGATCAGGACCGGTGAGGACAGGACAGGACAGGACAGGACAGGACAGGACAGGACAGGACAGGACAGGACAGGACAGGACAGGACAGGACAGGACAGGACAGGACAGGACAGGACAGGACAGGACAGAGAAGGGCAGGACGGAGTCGGGTAGGGCAGGGCAGAGTTGCATGGGGTAGGAGATGATACAACATAATATGACAGACTTGCTGGAGCCGATCGCGTAACACTGGGCGGGACAGGTCACAGGACAAAACAGGACCAGGAACAAGACAGGATAGTAAGTCTGTGCTACTATTATTTGATCTGTGTCAACTTCCCCAGCAGCGCAATAAATAAATAAATGCTCAAAATTATTTGCCACGTCATTCGTCGCTATTGTAAACAGCTACGTCATGCAATTCAAATTCCCTGAGTTTATCTGATTGCTGAATAGTGAATAACTAATGGAAGTTGGAAAGACCATTGCATGCTTAGGTGAACATACTGAACAAAAAACCTTCCTTACTGACCAAAAAAGAGTGTGTGGGAGGACGAGTCAATCGTCGTAAGCTGCAAAGCACACTGCAACCCCTAACCATATCCGTGGCAAACATGGGTTTGGATGTATTTATATGAACAACGTAAGGTTGATCGGAGTTCTTGATACAACTAGGGGCGAGAGTTCACCTTATTTCTTTTGCTCCTACTGAGAGCCCCTCATCGCCCGCTTGACTGCCACATCATCGCCCGCTTGACTGCCACCACCATCAGCGCCTGCTGGCGCAAACACTCAACACCAATCGATATGCTGACTGCTTTCCAGGGGCGGCTGCGCAGGGCAACTCATCAATCCGGCCAGCGATCATCAGTTCTGAACTGCAGCGGCTGCCTGTACCTACAGCAGATTCCTCGCACTAATGGACGTGTTTGCTCCGGGATAACATCGTTTTCTCGCGAAATAGACGGACCAGATGCTCCGAAACAATGAGGGTTCGCCGGCCACCTGCGTGTATCAATAAACGACAGAGTATTTAAGTATTAAAGGAAATAGTTCACCTGGGATTGTTTTTGTGAAACACGATTTGACTATATTTTGAAATACAACTTCTTTTCATAATGTCAAAAATAGACATAAATCGCGCCGATTCGGGCGATTCAGGACAGAAGGACGTACATTATTGATTGTATCAAAACTATATGCGTACTCTCCGCAACGTCAAACGTGGCTCATCCAATCAGATATTCGAAAGTAGTCGCGTAAGATTACTGTATAGCCTCTGCCCAGGTGTGTGAGGCCCACATTCGTGACATTCCTTATTTATGTCCCACATTCCTTCGCCAAAAAGTCAAATATATTCGGCTGGAGAGCCCTTTCAGCCCAGAAAACTTGCAGTTAGTTCGGGTTTTTTCAACACGGGCTACAAAACTGCTATCTCAGTTCAAAACCCATGTTAAAGGTCAACTATTTCCTTTAACCGCGCCGTGCCGGCAGGAGAGGGTGGCGTTTAGACGCCCTCTAAGTTTTTTTCAGAATAGCGGGAAAACGGCGGCGCACAGCGCCGCTATTTTTGGCACAGGTGTTAGGGCATCAATTACCCACATTGTGCGAAATTCTTGACCTCAAGTCATCTCAGGTCAGGTCACCAGGTCGTTTTTGTATATCGGTGACCTAAGGTCGGGTCAATTTTGTAACCTCCCCATTATAAGTCAACGGGAAAATACACAAATGCTTCCTTTTCCGAGGATATGCATGACATCAGTCAAATTCCTTCGGGATCATGCTATCATAGGTCATTATTGATGATCCAAGTGCAATTTTTGTTCAGTGCCACTTAAGAGTCAGCTGAGGTCATCCGAGATCACCAACATTTTTGTGTCAATAACTCTCGATATAATGAAGACAGAGAGCTAAAACTGGCACTATTGTGTGTGTGTCTCGTCGAGACACGTCTCCCAATATGCAAAATGACCTACGTGGGTCACCACTTGACCTTGACCTTAGGTCAAATTTTTCAAATGACCTAACCTGGTCAACATCAATATGGTTCAAAGCGCCTTAACGAGACAAACACGATGGCGTCAAAATTATTGGTTTACTTGGGTGAGAGGAAAATTTATTTACGAAAAACAATTTTGTCAAAAAATAGCCTATTTGACATTTGATGACCTCTGGAATCTAAACTGTTGACTAAAATTGGAGGGCACATTGGCGATGATATTTTTTAATAGGTTTAAATTGATTTTTCAATTTGTTACTAGCTAGCAGAGTTCCCGAGACATTTTGGGGTTTCTGGAGCAAAGTTCTAAAACTGGAAAATCTTAACTTTGATGACCTCTGGTGACCTTAATATTGAGCTGAGCCTTTATAAAGCCTTGAGCTGAGCCCAAAAAAGTACTGAAATAGTTTCAAAATTATTTTGACGAGCTTCCGTGCGATATTTTGTTTTTGTCGACGTCTCATGTGAGCCTAGTTCGAGGGGAGGGGCGTCGACCCCCCCCCCCCCCCCCGGCACACAGCGAAGGTAGGCGCAAGACTGCGAGCACACGGCACAAGCGCGGGTTAACCGGAAACGACCGAAAGTTTGCGCCAGGCCACTTCCCTCGCACAGTCTACATATGTAGAATGCAGTTATGGACTGTGTAAAAATGGGTCTATATAAAGCAAATAGCTGTATGACTTGCATTCATATCAATGTTATGTTATATGTATATAAAAAGAAACATTGAAGATGATCGAAGCGATGCCTTCCTCGCCTTTACGTCTGCCTTCTGTTGGCGATGATTACAATCAATATTTCAAACCCACAAATCGACAGCCGCCCTCAGTACCGGCCTCCAGCTGGAAACCGCCAGTCACAGCGCGACCATTGGTAACCCGTCCAGCCGTGACGGCACCACAGATAGGCCGAGCCGGACCGGACGGGGGGGGGGGGCTGAAGCCGGATGCGCGGAGACAGACCCGCCCAGAGCCGCCCCGGCGGGCCCCGCCCCGCGGCGGGTCCGACACAGGTACTGTCACCCATGACAACAGCACGTCCATGTGTCATCGCACGTCGCACCGCACGCCTGCCGTACTGGCGGACACAAACCTGGCGTCGAAGCCACCCAACAGGAGGGGACGTGGCGTGTAGAGGCGAAACACAAAGATCTGCAAAGCGGCGGGAAATGTACATGCTCGTCCTCTGGCCCATGAGGACGACGCACATCACTCTGCGATGACGGAATGAAGCGTTATCTAGATGATAAAAACCATGTTACTGGGCATCAACTCGCCCCTGAACTAGCCTAGTTTATGCAACATTAGGCACATAAGCAGTGACAACAAAGGAGTCTGCACGTAGCGCTGCGTGACAGCTGTCAACGTCTTGTATGTATGCACATCATTTCACCACAACATGACCATTAATTAGTACGAGCCCGTGTGATCACGAGTTGCAATGGCCGACAGCTGTCAGGTGAGGAAACTCATGGTGCAAAGTGCAAAGCCTAGACGACAGCTAAGCCCGAAACAAATCACAGCACCGGTAAAAGAATCAGTTTGACAACTGGCCTTCAGCGCAGGCAACATGCCTTGTAGCTGCAGTTTGCACTATCGATCAATACCTACAGCATATTTCAGCGCAACGTTTACTGACAGGAAAGTGTTACTACTTCGCCCTGGATTTCGCCGCTACATTTATTTTTGTCGTCATTACTTTTGACTGGGCGTGATGCTTTCCGCATTACTAGCCAGTCTGCAGTTTGCAATGTTTTTTTGTTTGTTTGTTTTTTGGCGAGCCAAGCAATCTGATGTTGGGTACCCGCAATATTGTTCATGAAGCATGTGCAGTTTGAGGAATAGCGCCTGCTGTCTATGGAACAGAATTCCCAGATCCATTTCGCGCCTGACTTCACTGGGAAGTGGGAGATAGCCTCTTCTCAGAAGAGGCGGTGGAAAGCGTCACAGACTGGCATCTCTCAGAGAAGAGACCGACGGGCGACAGCAGTGTACTGCAGACCTGGACACATCAGGTCGGTTTCGTCATGCGTGACGTCACGACAGACATGATCACGTCACGTCAGCTGACAAACAAACCGCAGCTGCGTGTGGTTAACACACACACATACACAAGGGAGTGCTCCTCGGAAGCCATATGCGCCCGCGCCCGGTGGCCGCCGGCCGCAGTCCAGAGTCTCACAGGACGGGAAAACCGGCCCCGGTCCTGACATACAGCTGCAACAGTGGTATCGCTACGTCTGGTGACAGAGGCCGCCTTCACACAGGCGCGACAAGCAAATCAAATATATCCCTGCACTGCTAGTGGTGCCAATCGGTGCAAACATTTTCGGAAATCAGAATTTGTCCGAACACCGATCGGTGTTCGGTCGGACCACTGAACTCTATAGAGAGGTCGGACATAAGCATATTTCTTTGGACATTTTCGGACATCCAATGCCCAAGGATGGCTTGTCGTGTATTTAAATGGATATATAATGACTTTGGCTTTCTGATATTCTAACTGTAGCGTTATTTGACACAAATGCCTATATTTATGTATATATTGTGAATGATACACATTACACTGGACGTGGACGTTTTACATTCCATATCATACATTTTGTTTCTGCTTTCGGACAAATTTCGGACAAACAATGAAAATCTTCGGACAGTTTGACGGACAGCTGACCATGGTCTTGGACATCGGTTGGACATAGGACAAATATTTTCTGAAACTGGCACCACTAATCCCTGCCAACTGAATATCGCATTGTGCCAGTTATTGACGGGGAAAGCAAACTTCGCGGGGCCACCTACTGTGCCTGTGACAATAATGCATTGTTCACAAGACAAAACAGGCGGGAGGGAGGGGGGTTCTCGCACGACTGCCCGCTCAGTCGATCAGAACTTCCGAAAAGAACCGGTGGAAAATCTCTCGCAAAAAATAACAGAACTGTTCTGATCATAATTGAATCACGATTGTCTTTTGTTACCGACTCACGCGTGTGCCGCCAAATTGTGAAAATCGCCACCACTGAGCGCCGGACACATTGGCGGATCAAGGATTTAGTTTTTGGCGCCATGGGGGGGGCATCACCCATAAACAAGTTCATCAAAATTTTAAAAAAACAATCATCGGATTTCGCTCCCTTATGCATTGCTTAACGTTTTAAAATAAGCTTTCCTTAGTAACAAGTTGAGTAGATCTCCTTCTATATCAGGAAATGTGTAAATTTGCGCCGATTTCAGACGGTTTGGGAGGGCATTTGCCCCTGATGCCCCCCCCCCCCTCCCCTGGATCCGCCAGTGGCCGGACCAGGCCAGATCGCGCCCGCCCCAGTCCTCTCCACCACACCAGCTGTTCATCTATAGCCTTGCACTGCAGCTCCGCGGGCCGGTTTTGGCGCCAAACCGCACCCCCGCGTGGCACGAGCAGCCAGCGGGCCGCCGCGCTGCACGGTGCAACAGTCTTGCATGCGGGACCTTGGCGAGGCGCGCACTCATCGTGACGGCAGGCCAGTCGACGACGTTACCATGCAGGCGTGACGGCTGGGCACGGAAGGAACCGAGGGCACGGGAGGCACGGGAGGCACGGGAGGCACGGGAGGCACGGGAGGCACGGGAGGCACGGGAACGGGAGGCAACGGGAGGCGCGGAGGAACGCGGAGGCGCGGGAGGACGGAATGAACGGTAGAATTTTTGAGAGCAAGGGAGGGCAAGGAGCGAACGGGAGGCACGGGAGGCACGGGAGGCCACGGGAGGCACGCGGAGGCACGGGAGGCACGGGAGGCACGGGAAGGCCACGGAGGCACGGGAGGAACGGGAGGAGGAACGGGGAATGAACGGGAAGGCGCGGGAGGAACGGGAGGCCGCGGAGAACGGACTATGAACGGAAGGAATGGGAGGGCAAGGGAGGCAAGGGAAGGCAAAGCGGAGGCAAGGGAGGCACGGGAAGGCACGGGAGGCACGGGAGGCCACGCGAGGCACGGGAAGCACGAGGAGGCACGGGAGCACGGGAGGCACGGGAGGCAGTGGAGGCACGGGGGCAACGGGAGCACGGGAGGCACGCGGAGGCACGGAGGCACGGGAGGCCACGGAGGCACGGGAGGCCGGAGGCACGAGGCACGGGAAGGCACGCGGAGGCACGGGAGGCCACGGGAGGCACGGGCAGGCACGGAGAGGCACGGGAGGCACGGGAGAGCACGGGAGGACGGGAGGCACCGGGAGGCACGGGAGGCACGGAGGCACGGGAGGCACGGGAGGCACGGGAGGCACGGGCAGCACGGGAGGCCACGGGAGGCACGGGTAGACGGGAGGCACGGCAGGCACGGAGGAGGCACGGGAGGCACGGGAGGCACGAAGGTAGGCACGGGCAGGCAAACGGAGGCACGGGAGGCACGGGAGGCACGGGAGGCACGGCGGCACGCGGGAGGCACGGAGCACGGGAGGGCACGGGCAGGCACGGGCAGGCACGGGAGGCACGGGAGCACGGGAGGCACGGGAGGCAACGGAAGGCACGGGAGGCACGAAGGCACGGGAGGCACGGGAGGCACGGGGCACGGAGGCACGGGAGAGGCACGGGAGGCACGGGGGCACGCGGAGGCCACGGAGGCACGGGAGGCACGGGAGCACGGGAGGCACGGGAGGCACGGGAGGCACGGGAGCACGGGAGGACGGGCAGGCACTGGGAGGCACGGGAGGGCACGGGAGGCGCACGGGGAGGCACGGGAGGCACGGGAGGGCCACGGGAGGGCACGGGAGCAACGGAGAGGAAACGGAATGAACGGGAGGCGCGGGAGGAACGGGAGGGCCGGGAGGAACGAATGAACGGAAGGAATGGGAGGCAAGGGAG
Source organism: Semibalanus balanoides (assembly GCA_014673585.1). Taxonomy (NCBI): domain Eukaryota; kingdom Metazoa; phylum Arthropoda; class Thecostraca; order Balanomorpha; family Balanidae; genus Semibalanus; species Semibalanus balanoides. The sequence continues at coordinate 36,843 of VOPJ01012770.1, forward strand.
GCAAGGGAGGAACGGGAGGAACGGGAGGCACGGGAGGAACGGGAGGAACGGGAGGAACGGGAGGAACGGGAGGAACGGGAGGAACGGGAGGAACGAGAGGCACGAGATGCACCGGGGGAACGGGAGGCACTGCAGGCACTGGAGACGAGGGTGAACACGGGCACGCCCATCCCGGCCAGCCCGTGCCAGCCCGACCGACGGCAGCCGTAGACTAGGTCCGGTCCGGACTGGCCACACGCTGCCGTAGACTAGGTCCGGCCCGGACTGGCCACACGCTGCCGTAGACTAGGTCCGGCCCGGACTGGCCACACGCTGCCGTAGACTAGGTCCGGTCCGGACTGGCCACACGCTAGCCGTATAGCACTACGCGTCGTCCGGACTGGCCCACACGCTGCCCGTAGCATAGGGTCCCCGGTCCGGACTGGCCACACGCTGCCGTATTAGACTAGTCGGCTCCGGACTGGCCACACGCTGACCGTAGATTAGGTCCGCCGTCCGGACTGGCCACCCGCTGCGTAAGATTAGGTCCGGTCCGGACTGCGGCCACACGCTGCCGTAGACTAGGTCCGGTCCGGACTGCCACACGCTGCCCGTAGACTAGTGGGTCGGGAACTGGCCAACGCTGCCGTAGACTAGGTCCGGTCCGGACGGCCCACACGCTGCCGTGACTAGGTCCGGTCCGGACTGGCCACACGCTGCCGTAGACTAGGTCGGTCCGGACTGGCCACACGCGCCGTAGACTAGGTCGGTCCGGCACTGGCCACACGCTGCCGTAGAACTAGCGTCGGTCCGGACTGCCACACGCTGCCGTAGATTAGGTCCGGTCCGGACTTGGCCACAACGCTGCCGTAGACTAGGTCGCGTCCGGACTGGCCACACGCTGCCGTAGATTAGGTCCGTTCCGGAGCTGGCCACACGCTGCCGTAGACTAAAAGCGGTCGGCCGGGACTGGCCACACGTTGCCAGTAGACTAGGTCCGTCCCGGGACTGCCCACACGGCTGCCGTAGACTTAGCGTCGCGTCGGACTGCCCACACGCTTCCCGCGGTTTACTGACCAGGGAATGCACAATGACAACTAAGCTTTTAATTGACTAAGGCTGCATTGTTGACGGAGGGGCATCACCGTCACTATCAAGCTCCAGCGTCGTTCTACAGTTATATGGGCTATGGTCATGGCCATGTTTAAATTTGAGTGTGCCTACTCACATTGGTCATGTGAAGTTGTTGACGCTAGTCTGCTTAGAAAACAGATTTTTCTGAATTTAAGCCATATGCTTCATTTCCCCAGATTCACTTTAGTTGCTGAGATATTCATAGTCGCAATTCACATTCTGAAGAATTTAATTATCGATGGTCGCCAGAGAGCTTTCCGCTACTAGAAGCATTGCTCTTTAAATTACAACGCTAGGCATATATTGTTAGCCTTGCTTGGCCAATAGCAAACAACTCGGTGAGCACTGATTAACAGCGCCCGACAGTCCTTTGATCACTGCTACAACAAACCTCAACATTGCTCATAAGGGTTTGTATTATCGTCTTTAAGTGTGCCATTATTAGGTAACCATCTTCGCTACTCTGTTTTATCAGTGGACCCCGATCGTTTATGAGGTTTTGAAACAAAGCAAATTGGCCAAAAACAGGTAATATAAGTAAAAATTCAACTAAAGGGGCTCCAGACGTGAATTTTATCGTAAACCAATAATTCAAACCATTGGCTTCTTACCGTAAGAAAAATATATTTGCACATTTCAAAAGATAGGCACACTCCTTAACCCTAATCCCGCATTAAAAAGATCAGTTATTGCCAAAAGTACGCCGACTTAAGTCTGTTTTCTTTTCCACGACCTCCCACTCAAGAGTTACTTTCGTGACACCAAGTGACTTAAAGTGAATCGCACGGTTCGCGCCACCTTCACGGCCACAATTGATGGCTATCAGCCTGTCTTGTCAGACAAACAGCAAAAGTTCGTGAACGTTTAATCATGCTGCTGCCACCCGTATGGCACGATGCTCCCACGGCTGTCATCCGTGCAGGAGTGGTCACATTCGCATCAGAATCGTGACCAGAATTCACTTGAAGATCGTCATCAGACTCAAAACTGGATGTCGGTGGTTGTTGATACCAACTGCGTATGGCGCTATATGATAAATAGAAAGAGATAGCTATATGATAAATAAGGGTTGATTTATCATCTAGCCAATGCCTGAATCAGTAATCTCCCTCCGTTTCAACACACCGAAAAACGGCGAAGCGAAACAGCGCAGATCTAGTAAACCAAAGCAAGCTGTCATTCCGCTTCCACGGCAGCCAATAAGTAGGTACCGAGCCCTGATAGTTGGCCCGGTGCCAGAAGCCGGCGGACTCCGGAGGTAGGGAGGGAGGCCCGTCTGCACCCCTCTGTGTCCATGACGGCGTGCAACATGCCGCCGCGGCCGCGGCCAGGGCCGAGGTCAGCGATGACGCGCCGAATGTAGAGGTCACCTGTCCCGCCAGGCCGGGAGGGCCGGCGGCGGAGCGACAGGCAAGGCGGCTCGCGGACGGGGAGAGACGCAGAGATAAGACAGCGGGCTGGTGGATTGAGCGAGAGAGACACGGGGTAGAGACAGAGAGGCTGCAGTGGACGGAGCGGGATACGGGGTAGAGACAGAGAGGCTGGTGAACGGGGCGGGATAGACGACGTAAAACATAATAATGCAATCGGGTACCAGTGCTGGTGCTCACACGCCTGCTCACTGCTCAGGCATGAGCATTCATACGGACGCTGAATGGCACAGTTCAACCGGCAAGGCGAACTCATAAGTCATCGAGTGATAACGGCTCCACGCTAGGGTTTTACTTTGATTAAAATACTGCAGAAACAATCTCCGAGAAGTCGCCAGACGACTGATTCCGTAAATAGCATCCATCATCGCATCGCTGACATTTACCACCGTCGGATCCCGGCCTTCACTGTGGGATTGTTCCGGAACAAATCCCCGCGAATCAATCAGTCCTGCTCCCGGCGCTAATCCGCCCGCCGGCACGACGACCCACATCAGCGGCGAGTGGCGACACGGCGCCAGGTATCTGATCCCAAGAGCCGGCGACAGCCGCACGGCTTCTCTAACGCCAGAGGCCACGGCCACGGCACGGCAGAGGCCACAGACCAGAACCCAGCGTCGCTCAGATGGACAAACATAGAACAAGTCGCTGGAATTCACAACAGCTGGCTCAGCCCTGGCCGCACGGCGCACATGCCTAAGTCATCGCAGAGGGAGGGAGAGAAGGAGGGAGAGGAGGGAGGACGGAGGAGACCAGGGCGGTCGGCAGCGGTCAAGCTGATGACGCAGTGAGTCCGATGACGTGTTAGTCGGCGTTGATCGCTCCGCCGGCGGCTAGTGATGGTGATGGTGATGGTGATGGTGACGGCGCTCGCATGCCGCGCCGCCGCCGTGGAGGAATGTGGTCAGGGTGCCCCGAGAGGGATGATAAATCCGCTTAGGAGAGCGTATTAGGTGGTTAGTATCAAGATCGGTGAGGGTGGTAAGTGATTAAGTGAATATGAAATGGTGCTGATATGCTGTTATGATGATGCAATCAACTAAATAGGACGTGCGCACTACGCAATGGTTATTCAACAGAAAAGCGAAAGCATAATATGTTTTTAATCACATTGGATAGACGACAACAAATGCATGAAATGGGCATTGGCGGATCCAGAACGGTGGTTGGGGGCATGGGGAAATTCCAAAAAGTCTCACACAATTCTGAAAACTCATCAGATTTCGCTTTCCTGTGCATTGATAGCTGATTAAAAAACAACTTTCCCTAGTAAAAGTTGTTTCGATTTTCTATAATATATCAATAAATGTGTCAATTTTGCTTCGTTTTCAGGCGTTGTGGGGGGAGGGCATAGCTGCTTCCCCCTGATCCGCAAGTGGAAATGGATCCATATCACCGAAGCAGTGACCTCGCCCTAAAGGCCTTCACTCGGCGTCGAAGCCCCATATTCTCCGTCCCGCTGGGAATCGCCGATAACGAACCGGTCGTGACCGTGCCGGAAGTGGCGTACATCAATCACCGCCGCGGTACCACTGAAGGAGAGAGGGTGCGGCCCGGCTGCCCCCCGCCGCTGCCGTGCGGCTGTTTATTTAGCTCGGCGGAGGCCCGTCCGATGGAGACTGAGCACCTGTGACTGTGATCACCGCAGCCACCGCCACCACCACCACCGCCACCGCCACCACTGCCATCGCCGCAGTCGCCGCCACCAGTCGCCACCACAGTCACCGCTGCCGTCACCATGGCCACCACCACCACCACCGCCGCCGTGTTCACTCAGGTGCGAGTCACATATCCGGGCGGGCTGGAGCTCCTAACTGATGATCAGCAGGCCGTGCCGAGCTGGACGGAGTGGCTTCCACGGAGGACAGAACTGGGCCGCGCGCGCGGCCCAGTTCTGTCCTCCGTGGAAGCCACTCGTCCAGCTCGGCAAACTCAAATTTCTAAAAAAAAAAAAAAAAATGATTCGGGCCTCAGTGTTTTTTTTTTAACTTATAAAAACATAATTACAAATCAACATTTAGTAAAGAGTGATGACGTCATTAGCTCAAAATCCCCGTTCAAATACATTGGGGAATGGGGATGTCACAGATGTCAAAACCAAACTCACATTTCTTTATGATTCGACCTCAGTGTTTTTTTTTTTAACTTATAAAAACATAATTACAATGCCAAGCACTCAAAATGGCTGTCTCAACTAAAATATAATGTTAAGGAGGCAGTGTCCCTTTAACCGCATTTCACCGGGACCGTTTCGGTAATATAATGCCGTTACAGTGCCACATAGAACGTGGAGGGCTTGTTTGACGGTCCGTCTATAATGGCGCCGTGTTAACCTATCTATCAGTAGCAGGTATCTAATTAAGTTTAATCGCCACTTCAGTCTGGATCGACTGACATTGGACGAAGGCCGTGTCTGAGACCATGGGAGTTCTCAACTGGGACATTTCCCAGCGAACAGGCCATTTCCGGACACATTTCACCTTCTAACAAGACACGGAACAATACCCCATCGCCTCGGCCCGCCATGGCCAAACTCACAGAACAGGACACCAGTGAGTCGTAGCCCCGAGAATGTTAACTGCTATGAGACTATACTCGTTTTCTCACAAGCAGGCTGGTGCACCAGTGATCCATTTAACACTCGCACTCACCTTGAAACAGAACAGATATTGCCCTCTTGCGTTTCTCGCGCTTACAACAGGCTAAGAAAGAGCGGTACTTTAGAAATAAACGACAGCGACGACGAAAACCAATAAAACGTCACGCAAGATTAAGTTTTACAGGATCGTTGGCTGCTAAATTTACGAGTTCCGTCCATTGTGGAAATTGGACACTGACGCTAATTCATGTTTCGACTGGACAGACCCTGTGAAATAGAAACCGATGGCCGGAAAAGACACAAGGCCGGTGGAAGTCAGCAGAAGCGACGCCCGTACCGGCCACAGGCAGACGGCTGAGCTCATCCCGCTCAAGACACAAGGCCGGTGGAAGTCAGCAGAAGGCGGACGCCCGTACCGGCCACAGGGCAGACGGCTAAGCTCACCCGGTCAAGACACAAGGCCGGTGGAAGTCAGGCAGAAGCGACGCCCGTACCGGCCACAGGCAGACGGCTGAGCTCATCCCGCTCAAGACACAAGGCCGGTGGAAGTCAGCAGAAGCGACGCCCGTACAGCCGCCCGCCACAGGCAGACGGCTAAGCTCATCCTACTCGTCAGATGTTTTTTTTTAATAAATGCTAGTAATTATTGTTAATGCATTAGTTTCGGTATAATTAATATGAGTCAAGACGGAAGGATCGGCCCACCTTCACGAGGCGGATCGAGTGGTTACCCCGCACCCGACGTGGCGAACGGTGAGGCAACGGAATGGGTCCCATTTCGTCCCTCTTAGAAAATAACTGAGCCGATCACGCTACGCCCGTTTCCTCTCGGGCAAAGGAAATAACGAGGGTGACGGTATCGATCCATGTCGCCATGCGTGTCAACCGGAAGATCGTGGCTGCGAACGGATGCCACATAAAAAAACACACAATGAAACAAATAGAGCGAATGAATGAATAAGCAAATACAAAAATGAATGAATGAATGAATGGAACTAAAGAAAATAGTGTAAATAATTTGCGATTGAGCCCACCCAAGTCACACTATGATCAGGGATGGCATTTCTTCATTCATGATATGGTCATAACTCATACACATACAGCATACCCATCAACTTCCGATCGAGCACACCAGCAGACAGCAGGCGGGCTTTCCGCCTCTACTCACCTGTTTCGTAGATGACCCCGGTACGCGCACGTCAGCGTATGCTGACGTCACTGGTCCTGTTCGGAGCGCGCATAGTGCCGGCAGAGTTGCCTCACGCCCGTCCTTAAACGCGCATCACATCAACTCGCTGGCTCGCCGCGCACAACCGCCTCGGCAAGGGCCACACTCGACGAGACGCCGATTTCGTTCCAGGTCACGTGTCACGGTTCGCGCACCAGGTCACGGGTCACTGGTGACGTCACGGGGTCACGGGTGACGTCACTCGTCACGGGCGGAGCGCGCGTCACACTGCACCGTGCACAGATGGTCACGGGGCGGCGCTGGTGCGATGGGCCGATGACGGCGCTGTCAACGCCTGCAGGCGGGATGAACGGTGCCTCTGGGTGCTTCACAGCGACTTCTTAGAGAAGGTCCTGGAAACGAGAGGTGATGAACGTCAATGGTGTACTGCCTACATAAAGCGTCAATACGGGTTTGTCACTGAAGAAAAAACTAAAAGTAAAGATCAAAAGTTAAGATAATAAAGTTAGATGCGCTGAATAATACCAAAGCAAACTATTTTCCGTAGCTCTCATGATTTAGGACCTCTAATATGCAGGCCCGTTTGCCACGTTCTATTA
>VOPJ01012771.1:0-18396 GCA_014673585.1 Semibalanus balanoides
GTATGTGGCCCCGGAATAGCCCGCTCCGGCGTGGATGGGGTCCAACGTCAAATACAAATACAAATAGGAAACTCCATCCGTCGTTTCAGGACCTTTGGGGTGATCGTGACCCCTTGCCCACCCCCTCACGGATCAACCCATGTCATGACTATTGACTAACCCCCGTGGTTATAACTAGAGTCTAGACTTGCAAGAGTTGAAGTCGTTGTAGCCCAGGTTCCAAAGCACTAAACTGGCGTCATAAATCCCAAATGTAATCATTTTTTGTTTGCATAGCCATGGAGGTTACCGGTTTTGATCCCAAGTTGCGTCAAATGTAAACGTAATACTGCTAGAATTATGGCATGTAAATAATTGGGAATATTACAACAATGCGCCATTTATTTGTATCACCAAGAACATTATGGGATACCACACATACTTCTTTCGAGCTGGTCACCACATAACAAGATCATACAAAATGCGATATAATACAATGACTATGCCCGAAAGAAGGCCAGAAGCTCCCCCGATTCGTTGTGCAGAAGAAACATTGCACCCATTTCCGGTGCAGCAGAAGACGCAATCAAATTTCGACCTCGAGATGTCGCACCGATCGAGTCCGAGTGCCGAGGTGGCGCCATCGTCGAGAAAGCACTTGCCCAGCGTGCAGCCCTTGATGATCCTCATTTGACCACCATCTGCCGACATTGGGAAGTAATGTCTTCAACGCTAAAAGGAACTGTTGTGCATACATGTAGCTACCGAGGGACAATATATTCCTTCCCGTGGCTGGGACAATTAAATGATCTGACCGAAGTTTTTGTTTATCGAAAATACCGAGGACCGCTAGGTCCGAGGTATTTCCGACAAATAAGACAAGGTGAGATGATCACATTGAGCCCAAGGGCATAAATGTATTTCCATACACGCTATTCACGGCATGCGACGTCATACATTAACGACATAGACACATTTAGCAGAGGGTGGGCCAACTTCACAACAGGGTGACACAACACAACACAACTGACCTCGGCTACCCGGTGCCTGGGACACCTTTCATGAATTAGACGGTTGCTCGGAGGGTCGTTGGCGGGGTTGGCGCAGTCCGATCCCCTGATTCAGTTATTCTCTTATTTATTGTTATGTTACCACTGTTAGGCTGTTTATGTGGACTTTGTCAGTTTGTATTATATTAGTTTACTCCTTAGGAGAGGCGCCATTGCTTTAAGCCATTTAAGCCATTGCTTTTGCGCCAATCCGCTAAAGTATTTTCATTTTGATTGTATTTATGTTAATAAAATACTCTGAACTGAAGAAAAAACAGGTTGGAGCAACTTCACAGACACATTGCGGGTACATACCATGTTTTCCCCTCAGTTTCAGCTAGACGTAGGTAAAAATCAGCATATTACTGCATTGAATTTTAGCTAAGTAAAAATTCACATAATACAATCATATATTTTGGATTAACGGTATGATGCCAGGGGCGTAGGAACTCATTTGAAGTTGGGGGGGCAAAAGGCATTTTGAAGTCGATTCTTTCCATGCACCGTCCATAGGCGTAATGTTAAAATCCGACAATGTTGGGGGGCAGCTGCCCCCCTGCCCCCCCGGCTCCTACGCCTATGTATGATGCTGAATGAATTTTGCTGTGTCATGACTGTCCGTCTCGGTGTTAAAAATAATTTGGCACTCAACTTTCGGTCTCGTGCCAAATCATTTTGAACGCCTCAAATGACGGTCATTTCGCAGCATCGTTCAGGTATATATAACCGTGTTCCCGTAGGCAGCACATATCGTGTATCGGCATTGTTCACCTTTAGAGCATACCTCGTTTGCGGAGCGTGGTGCTGCAACGGTCATATGCCTGGTCCGTCGGGCACGGCTGCGGCTTGTCGCACTGACTGTTGTCAGTCACATTACACTGGTAACAGGCCAGAGGTCCATCGGAGGCGACAGCAGTGCCACCTATCGACATATTAGACAGTCACAGTATACTGGTAAAAGGCCAGAGGTGCATCAACGGAGACGACAACAGCGCCATCTATCGACAGATCAGACATTTACAATACACTGGTACCAGGCCGGAGGTGCATCGGAGGCGACAGCAGTGCCATCTATCGACAGATCAGACAGCCAGGGGGTTCAAATTAGTCGATTTTGGGAACTGTGGACTAATACTTTCAGTGTTCACTCTCTACTGGTCAATCTCACTCTTCATCGTTGTGGTTTAGTGTTTGATCCGTCTTTACAAAAACATCGTCAAGAAATGGAGTACATATAGGCAAAACACTCGTCTGTCCAAGATGAGTACGCATAGAGGCATCAAATTACCGTTCCACGATTATACTAAAAGAGGCATACACATGACAAATACAGAGATACAGGCGCTAGGTACACTACCTCGAACTCAGACGCCACAATGTGTCACAAGACAAAGCGAAGTGAATAACTCACCCAAGCCAAATCATTTTTTTCAACCAAAAAGATGTGTCAAATCAGGTAGAAGCGGCGGTAACATTCTGGTTACTACGAGCAGTCGAGGCGGCTGCCGGCAGGTTTGTTCCAGGACCTTGGCTGCACGGTATGAGAAGTGACTGCGAGACAAGGGAAAGCCGAAACGGAGGAGCTGTAAACTCGCCACTGGCTGTTGGCTCGAGTTAAACTCGCTGCGGACACGGACCGGAACGTCGGACAAATAAACTTAATAGCTTCCGGAGTGTTTCGCATCATTTGCAGAGCCTTGGAAGACTTTGATGGCAGTCTCGATGTTTGATCATTCGTCAATTTTCGCCAGCCAAGTTGATCTAATAATAGGTGAGATGTGATCGAATTTTCGATTCGGGGCACCTGTTTCACTATCCGAGCCGCAAAATTTATAAGTTTGAATTCCTGTGCAAGTGACAGGCTGCAGGCTCGCCCAGATTGAGAGACAGGTAGATGATATGGGGAAACACGTGAGCATGAATAAGGATCTGCGGTCTCTGTGAGAGGTGGTGACGAATTGTTTAAGAGTGATAAAGAAGAATTGAGAGTTACATTTTTTTGACAACTTTGATATATGCTCCTCCCAGATAATTTATTATCCAAAGACCATTCCTTAGCATCGTCACGGTAATGAGTGAGCGGGGACCAGGACGGTGACCAAGAGATGGTTGATTGGAGATAGGAACCAGTGCTTTTTAGAGACTGGAAGTCGTGCCGACCAAGAAGATTAGTTGTTTTTGGTAGGATCATTTTTTAAGGGAATTAGATTTAAAGTGGATTTGATAGACTCAAGTGTCTCTCTCCTTGGCGAGATTTCAAAGCACTGAGCTGGTCTGGTGAGAGGAGTCTAGATAAGGAGGTATCATTCGGCATAGGATACTAAGCGTCCATGAGGCAGGGAGGTGCAAGGTCATTTGTGAAAATGCTGAAGAGACCGGGCCAGTTAAGGAACCTTGAGGCACGCCAGGGTCAGAGATAAGGAAAGGTAACCGCCTCTCACCATCTGCCGACGCCCACCCAGGTAGCTCGCAAACCAGGAGTTGTCAATGCCGTCCATGACAGGTTTGTCAAGCAAAATTTTGTTTGGTCAACGCTATCGAAGGCACGGCTCAGATCCACTGATGTGGTTGAGACGATGTGTGCCCTTCATTTTATCCTGCATACCATCAAAGTCAACGACAATCGATGAGGCATCTTCCAGTGAGTAGACATTTGCGTAGGCATATGATGCTGGAAGCCAGTATATTATTGTTTTATCAAATATTCAGTAACCTGACGACAAACGACCTTTATCGAAATTTTGACAAGACCTGGTAATATAGAAATTGGTCTGTAACTACTGGGCTTTCCTCACGAGATCCAGATTTAAATAGCGGCAGCCACACACGGCCTCTTTCCAAGCCGAGGGCAAAAACATGCATACTAATCGAGAATTTACCAAGTCGCAATTACATGAGGTCCGATGACTGCAAAAAACAACTTTCGCACGGGCTAACTATGGGCAGCCATCAAGGTTCCGACAGCTTGGTGCTGGGCAGACAGTTCACGAAGCGCGGGCTGACAGTTCGGAAGTGTAATAACACGAAAGCGTCAGGCCCCGCTGTCCGTCACGCAGGGATGGCTGGAGGGAGTGGAGGCCCAGTGCTGTTAACCAGCTGCTATCTTCAGCGTCGTTTTTGTGCCCGACTTGGCGAAAGTTGTCGGTTAAATCGTCCGCCTTTTCAGCTGACAACGAGACAGAGTATTCCCACTCCCTTCGTGCCGCATTGACAAAAATTGACTTTGTACCCTGCCAGAAAGCATGACGATCGCGTGACATTTGCGCACCATACTATTCTTTACGTGACGCGGCTCAAAGTGGCCTTGACCAGGTGTCGATTCCTGCGGACTCCTTCTAATTGTCCTCACTCCCCGTCTCTGCCGGTACAACAAAGATTGGCCCTATCCCCTAATCGCATTAGGTCACGAAGCGTTCTTCATTTGTCCTCCACCCACGGACAGTGCCTGCCGACGGCGCGGTATCACTTTTCTAAGCGGACAATGAGAATCACAGTACGCTCCACCAGAGTTGCATAAAACTACAGACTTTCGTATTCACATTCCAGTTCGCCTCATAAAACAGTTCTCCAGATTTAATATACAGTAGATCTAGGCATATTGCATCCCAGTTCTCGCTTGTTACGCGCATGACCTTGATTACAAAACTTTTGGACTGATCAGGATTTAACAATAGGAAAGACTTATTACAGTGGGGGTTAACAACAAGCGGTCCGCATCAGAAATGGCTCTGTTTGATAAGAAAACCGCCCGAGTTCAGTCCGCCACGCTTGGTGGATGATATGAGCTCCAGGAGAGTAGGTGTCGGTTGCAGATGAGTAGGGTTTCTGTAAACAAGTTGTTGCAAGCCCCAGGTCGTTCAGCGCCGTCAGGTACCGACGGCAGATTGGTGTGTCCGGTCTGAGGACGTCAATATTGACGTCTCCAAGACAGAAAGTCGGTCGGCCCGCGGCCAGACTTTCTACCAGACTAATGGCGTAACACTACACAGCAAAATATATCAATGCACAAATATGTATTCAGATAACACAAGACAAGGCTCATTTCTCCTCCCCTTCCTCTCCTGAGAACGCCGCTGCACGAATACAAAAGTCTTATAAAACTACCGCCATATGCACAGGTGTTTCATAGGTGACAATTGTGGTTTCTGCGGAGATTGTGACCTCGATTGACCTTTTCAGAAGTAAACCTAGATCACCGAACTTCGATGACCTCAGATAACCTTTTTGGGCCTCTGACCGTTGCGGGGACATTTTGTAATGCTGATTTCAAATCTGGGATCAATTTTACATAATCATATGCTCCACTGGGGTCATGCACTTCCAAAGACTAAGGTCACTGACCTAAGATGACCTGACATGACCTTTTTGGAATTTTGTAGTTTTTTGACATTTTGTGACGCTGATTCCAAATTTGGCGTCCATTTAGTATGCTAAGATGTTCCTTGGCGATTTTAGCTCGATTAGTATTTTTACACATTTACGATTTGATGACATTTTGGTCGTTGGCATGACCTTAGCGGTCACCTAATGACCCAGGACCTTAAAATCGGACGTCAATGGCTTCCGCTCGTCACAAGCAGCACGCTCGTTTTTGTAATCGAAGCTCTAGCTTTTAATTAGGGGCCAAACGCCAGGGGGCGTATCCCATAGAGATAATATATACATCTCTATGGGATCTCTATGGTGTATCCCCCCTACACGGTCACATAGTGATCATTTTCCCGAAATTTCCTGACCAAAACCAATCCAATACCAACCAGTAGGCATTTTGGTTGTCCAAATATTGACCGATTTTTGTTGAGGCCAAAAATGTCCAAGATTTGACGCAATTTTTGCAAATAGTATACTTATTATACCGAAGGCGAGCGCGAAGCCGACGGAGCGAGTCTCATCTGACTAATCAGGATTTTTCTGCAACATAATAGGCAGGCCGACGACGCGGCGGGCCGGCGCGGGCCTAGATCGCGCGACGCTGGTCAGAAAGCTTTATATCTTTTGAACGCGCCGCATACCCGATTGACAAGCGGTCTTCGCCATATGATAGGCCTGCATCGCATGACATTATGAATTATTTAGGCATGTTTTTCTCATTTGAGGGGCAGCAGCGGCGCGTGACACGTGCCGCGTCAGGGGTGTCAGTATAATGTATTATCTCTGCTTATAATGCTGAGAAACGGCTGACTATAAAGCTAAAATTTGTGTGTCAGGCTGGAGACCACACGCACTGGCAATGTTGCACGGTAAACCACCTAGCTGGGTCACACTGCCGTGCTACAACGTGCACCCCTGTTCGCGTCACGAAAATTACCATGCTAAACATCGTTGCCATAGCGCCGGACCTATATCTCGGCAACCAAAAGTAACGCAAAGAACACGGTCAAAACACAGATGCGTAGAGAAACGATCCGCTGCCGGCGTATGTACATATGTGTAGATCAGCGGCGGTGTACGTGGGCAATAGTTACTGGCTATAAAAGCGCAAATTAATAGCTTTATGAACATGCGCTTCAAGCACTTTTCTGGTCCGATTTAAATCATTAGTGCTCAAGGCACATGGGAGCGTGAAGCGAGTGAAAGCCAACACCAATCTGTAGACTGGCAATGTACCTCGTCTCTAAAATGCATGCAAAAATTGAGGTTTTAATGGCATTATTTCGCTGTTTAAAAATCTGTCTGTCATATTTTTATTGACGATTCTATAGAGCATTTCCTTCATTACAACATACCGCTCGTAGCTTGCAAACCAAAGGGTGCTAAGAACCGTTAAAAAATGATGCAGCGTAAAGCGGCAATACAATCCATCTAATACTGCCACCAATGTTTACTAAGTGTCTTAGAGACGCGGAACCCAAGAATGAATTTTTGCCTACAACATGAAGGCTTATAATTGCAAAAATTTAAAATAACGTCTTCAGAAACAGCTATTTAGTTCAAAGTATCGATTTAGTTGCGGATCTATTTGCGACGGCAAAAAAGCAGCATAGGCGAAAATAATTAAAGGGTGTGGGCATGGCTTTGCACAAGACGAAGCCTCGGCGTTGGAGAAGCGGGTGATAAATTGACGCGGATTTATTCGGACTCGCTCGTCCTTCGCCGTTTAAGGCGTCTTAGCTGTTAGATACTCACTACAAAAATAGCTTTATTAACATCATAATTCATAAGACGCACATGTACAATTTCCAAAAAAAAACATTATATTTGTGAAAAAAATACATTTACAAAGCAATATAGTGGATGCCGCAAGCAAGATCAAATAAATGTACATTAACTAATTGAATTTCGAGCGAATTGTGTACCAAATTGTTGGATATAAATAAGAGTGCGTAAAACGTGACAAAAAAGTGAATTGTTTAAGATAAAGCTGACCGAAAAGTGTCCAAAAATTTATCAGCTTGACCGACCGATTACCAAATCGCTCACACAATTTTTTCGGTAACCAAAATTTTGGTTACCGATTGACACCACTATATATGAGCCTTTTATAATAAAAAATGAAGACATTTGTTGAATATTTTATTTATATTTTTGTATTGAGAAAATCATGATTACCAGCACATCTTTGGCAATAATTTTGAACACACTTGTGCAAGATTGAATGGGATTAAATGCAGCATGATGATCTCGCCGACCTGCTTTCAATTATATCACATAATCACTGAAGTCGCTCTGTGACCTGAGGTCGTTTGGCGCAGTCTACGTCAGATGGACTAAGCCATAACATCCTACTTCTCATATGTATATTGAAGTGGTTGTCTTGTCAGGGGTTAGCTGTGCCGTAGATTCACGCTGTAAAATTTGCAGCATCGTCCGTCGAATCGTTGTTGAGTTACAGCTTTAGACATCTCTTCAATATCGCGCGACGCGCAAATGCTGCAATTTTCTGCGGGTGATTTCTCCTATATAGATAATTTATTTGAATGATAGATATATGCATCATCAGATCCGCCATTATCCATACATAAATTATCTGTGATCTGTTTCAGAAAATTGATTAAAAAATTGACTTGTGACCTAAGGTCAGGTGATTTTGTTCTCAGTACAAATTCGTGTTTGTTTAGGTGGAAAAGGAGTCTGCAATTGCTGGGTCTCAATTGAATGCAGGTCGAGGAGACTGGAGACAAATATAATGCCGAATACATTGCGACCTGAGAATGGGCTACGCCCCAATCTGTTGTTTGTTTTGATTTGTTCTATCATTAAAATACTACATCATTTGAGTCTATGGCTTGTATTTATTATGTTTTGAAGAAGAAAAAAAAACTATCGAGGGCTAATGTATCGAAATCGATTTTAGCATGGAAAAACATTTTTTTATTTTTTGCATTATAAAATCATGTGAAGGACAAAAGACCACATGTACAATTTTATCTTTGTATAATTGTTAGAAATATTATTGATGACCCAGGTGTACATTATGTTTTGTTCCTGTCGATCCAGATGATTTATATATGTTTAATGTGAGTATGACTCGAATGATTTCGATGGGAGATATTGGCTTTTGAAAATGATAGTTTTGTATGACATTACTATGTTACAAAGGCTGTAACTCGAAAACCGTTTGACGGACGAAGCTGAAAATTTCGTTATGTGAATATACGGCCCAGTTGACCCTCTAGCGTAGCTTTAACTAAATATAAGATATATGGTGTCATTGATTGGTCGATCTGTTTGAATGCCCCAGTTCCTTTAAATAAGCTATTAATGCACAAAGAAGCGAAATCCGATACTTATTAGTTTTGTCCCGCTCTGAATGATTTCGGTCCCTACAGGTTACTTTCTTTGCCCGTTCTGGACCAGCAGGAAGACCGTGGCGTTACCCAACGAAGACCTTGTCATATTTCCCTGCTCATGTCATTTTCATTTTCCTTTTTCTCCTCCCCACCCTCCCCTCCTCTTCTCTGCCCCCCCCCCCACTCCCCCCTCACTGCCAGCCGTGTGTAGGTGTGTACCGTTCCTGGGGGACACGACCTCTCTCAGCGTGACATGACCCAGCTGTAATGTCATATATCTCTCAGTCCAAACATATAGCCGAAGCATGCAGCCCCGGGCCGGTCGCCAGCTGCACAGACGGGATCAATAGCACGGGACAGCAGACACCGGCAGCCACCGGCCGCCGCCGGCGCCAGCAGCGGTCAAAGCTGGCATAGCACAGCCGGTTCAAAAGTAGACTGGGGTTAATAATGTTGATACATTGCTGATGTAAAAACAATTCACGGACAAACCATTTTTGATAAGTTACACGATAAATTAATGTTTTGTATGGTAAAGACAACCATTTTTGTATCTGACCTGAGCCTGACCTTCTATGTTATCAGTGACCTATACTATCAGTATCAGTGACACTAATCAGTGACCCTGAGGTCAACACTTATGGCTTAGTACGTTTTGTTATGTAAGATACTCCAATAATTGCCGGGTTAAGCGCAACATGTGACGAAATGTACTAACCATATCTCCGACCCGCGAACATATATTTTAATTAATTCTGCAACACGCCAGAAGTTTACCTCACATCAGAAAATTAATACCTGGAGGCTCATTTAAGAGGGGGCAATTTCCTTTTACACTATACATCTAAAAGTTCAAATACTGGTACTCTTACATGTTATTTTTCACCACCAACGAACCTCAATGACTTCGCCATCTATAGCGAGTTCGATTCAGATAACACCGTGTCGCCTCAATCTGAGGCCTCTTGCACCAAATAAACCACCCGGATAATTAATAATCCAACCCACCATGTAAAGCTACCCAGCCGGATATTGTATATT
Organism: Semibalanus balanoides; assembly: GCA_014673585.1. Taxonomy (NCBI): domain Eukaryota; kingdom Metazoa; phylum Arthropoda; class Thecostraca; order Balanomorpha; family Balanidae; genus Semibalanus; species Semibalanus balanoides. The sequence continues at coordinate 9,800 of VOPJ01012771.1, forward strand.
GCATCAAGCGAAGCAGCCAACTGGTATACCCAGTTGGCTGCTTCGCTTGGCGCAAGATAAAATATCCGGCTGGGTAGCTTTTAACATGGTGGGTTGGATTATTTTTTATCGGGTAGATAATTTGTGCAAAGCCTCTGGATCTGATCTGATCTGGAGTATCTGAAGGTTCCGAAGATGAGACGCTTTGGACCTACTGAGAACCAGCAGAATGCCGAGAGCACCGCCAAGCGCGGCCGTCCCGCGCGGCAAATCTCGGAGGCTGCGGTCGCCCTCGGCGACTGCACACCGACCGCTGGTGCTGCCCCCCCCCACCCCCACCGCCACTGAGGCCGCACGCGCAGAAGGTACCCGGCTGTGAGCAAACCGCCCCAGGCAGTGATTCAATCACAGCTATGCAAATGTGTTCGTTTTCTGCCTTTATGCCGACAAAATGTCAGGATAAGCGCGGTTTTCGATGAATTTCAATTTATACTGACAAAAATGTCTGTATAAATTGAAACACGTGTAATTGATGGGCAACGTCCAGATCTCAATTTATACTGACATCCGTGAATGTCAGCATAAAAGGTTTTATCCTGACATTTTTAATTGCAAAGAAATGAGCTATGTGTCATGGCCGGTCGTCAGTATTCTCAGAAACCCCATTTTTCTCCTTCCCTTGCAAAATATGGAAGCAAATATGTAAGCATGAAGTATTTTAATGCGCAATAATTATGCTGACCAAGAATGTCAGGATAAGCGCGGTTTTCGAAGAATTTAAATTGTTAAATAGCCACAGAATGCGTGTTCGAAGGGTTTTTTGTAGGTTCACCAAAATTTTCGGTCGTCACCGAACAAGCTTTTCAATTTATCCTGACTCGCTTGATGTCAGGATAAAAATGTCAGCATAAACGTGTCAGGATAAAAATGAACGAAATAAAAAACGGTGTCCAGGATAAACCGGAAAAACAATTATGTGTGTTGTCGTTCAATGTGAAGAGTTAGTGGTGAGTTAATAACATATTTGTAGCAGTTATGCAGTTAAACAGTTATGTAGTTACGGTGTGGAAGTATTTATTTAGTATCTTACGAAAAATATGACACAAATGAAAGCGTAATTGTTGTATAATAATTTAAAAAATCAACAAAACTATTGGACCGTTGCTGAGCTGTTTTCGCCGTCTTTTTGGTAACAGTGTTATCATAAACTGAATTTAACAAATACAGTATTTTTGGTAATCAGTTATTATCCCTATTAGTGGCAGGGGGCAAATATTGCCGCACCCTCATGTTTTTCTTAGATATCTCCAACGGCTACGAGTAGGCTTATGCAACTTTCGGACCTTTTCCTAAAATTGATTTTCACATCTAGAGTCAATTTTTTTTGAGTTTCTGACTTGAGCAGAAACGGTTCCAGGGCCCAGTCTTTGGGAGGATTTTTCGGTGACAATTGGCGCATAATACGGAAATGCGGTCTTCCGGATTCTTCCTAACTGCCTCAAAGAATGAAGAAGTTGCATAGCTCTAACGGTGATTAAAATAAGTTTTAAATTTAGTGATGTTCCATGATATATTGGAATTTTTTTTACGGCAGAGGCGTTTCAGGTACTTGAAAAGGGGGGATTTCCAAAAAATATGAAACAACATAGCTGCAGTCAATCAAGCAATATAAATTTGCGATTATAGCTAGAAGATGCTGGAGAATAGTTTTTTCCTTCCAATTTTGGCATAATTTATTACGTCTTTGAATTCCAAGGGCGTGAATCCAGGCACATAAAAAAGGGGGTAACTTGCATAGTGATAACGATATACCAGCGATTACGGTGCAATAAACCAGATAATTGAGAATGATGACTGTACATATGAGTCAGGAAGGACATGAAATACTTTTATTGCAGACCGCTCCGGAATCGAAACAGGGGGTCATATTAATTTGCAGGAAACTTTGATGCATGGGCCTACAGATGCCAAAAACATACTGCAAGTTTCCCGTGAAAAAAGCACCAGGGAGTCGTCTTTTTTGAAACATTTTAAGAAGAATAGGCGAGCCCAGGTAGGTTAAAACAGTGGGTAACTTATTGAATTATAATTGCAAGCAAACTTGTTAATTGTTGACTAGTTAGTATTATATTGCGGGTTTTATTTTTATCAAAAGATTTTTTCACCTCCCTAAATGGGAATTGCCACCCCGCGATACGCCTATGGTGTTTTTGGCAGCATTCAAAATGGAACTATCTAATGACCAGTAACTGATTTAAAATATTCCGTGGTAGAAGCATGACTGCTGATTCATAATTTTGTTAATATTTGACCTCCCCTTTTTCGTTACCTGGCACGCCTATGTACAAAAATATTATTAAAAAACTATTTTGTATGATGTACAATTAACGAACTATTGCATTTATTCAGAAAAAAACATCAAAAAACGTTTGAATTATCAATTTACTTTCCTCAAATTTAGTGACTGCACACGCCTATGATTTTTGAATTTTTAACAATCGTCATCACATATCAATTTCCTACTCAATATCTATCAATCACGGTTGATTGAATTAAAATCGGTTAATAAACATGGCAGCTGTGTTGGATCAAAAATACCTCTATTTTTTGTACTTTTTGGCCCCCGTTGCCCCCCTATTTAAAATTTATGATTTTTTTTTAAAGAAATGTAGATCATGTTATCGAACATGTGAATCGACACCGTTTGATTTTTGAAAATCGACGGGTAGATCTCGAGATCTCCGGGGGGGGCCGAATATGCCCCCCCTGCCACTAATAGGGGTAGCCGGGAGCCTGCCACTAATAGGGTTAAAAGACGTGACAATTTCGTGACCTCCCCTCCCCATTATAAGTTAAAGAGGGGAGAATTCAAATACTTCCCACTTCGAGGGATGCATGATAATTTATTTTTTGTATTCGCAATCAATGACAATTCAAAGCAAGTTCCTATAAAAACTTATCAGCTCAATTCCTCATAGTTCATGTTATCATAAGTCATTATTGATGACCCAGGTGTACTTTGAGTTCAGTGACCCCTACAGGGTCAGTGGAGGTCATCCAAGGTTACCATCACTTGTCAATAATTCTCGACTGAAGGAAGATAGATAAGTGACACCTTTGAAACGGCTTCCTTTTCTCCCCCCGATGGCCGCTGTATTTTTTACACTTGCCACTTGACCTTGACCTGATGTCAAATTTATAAGTTGGCCTAACCTGGCTCATATGAATATGGTTGGAAGCGCCTTGACGTATAAATATGATTGCGTGCAAATTATTGTCCTACCTTTATTAGGTAAAATACTATTTGCGAAAAACTGTTTTGTGAAACAATAGCCATTTCACGATGTTTTTTTTTGCGCGAAATGTTTTAAAAACTTAAGTAATAGCCGTTTTCACGATGAACTGATTTGCGAGAAAAAATGTATTAACTTGCCCTACGGGGCTGTCGGGCGAGGGTTAAAACATTTCTCGCTAATTAGTCCAGCTTAAAAACGGCTACTATAAAAACATTTCAAAACATTTTAAAATGTTTTAAAACATTTCGCGCAAAATAATTCATCGTGAAAAAGGCTAAATTATATGTTTTGGCATATGATGACCTATGAAGCCTAAATCATTGACTTGAGATAAAATGTGTATCCACTTATTGAGATTGCATTTTTCAAGAGCTTTCAATATATTTTTTCAGTTTCTTACTAGCTATCATATTTTTCGAAATATTTTTCGATTTTCTGGAGCAAAGTCCTAAAATGGGAAAATCTGGCCTTTGATGACCTCTATTGTCATTAATATTGGCCTGAGCACAAAAATGACTGAAAAGTTTCAAGATATTGTGAGGAGCCGTGACACGGTGTCTTCAGTTTTTTGTCTGTCCTATACGCGAGTAGTTCGGTGGGGGTATCGACCCCCCCCCCGGCACAGCAGAGGTGGCACCGAGTACCGGTACGGCGCCGGTTAATCTAACATCTGAAGCGCTTCCTAACACAAATGTTCAACATAAAAGCCACTCAGGTCAAATTCCCAAAGTTTCCGACATCTTCGATACGTACTGTCGACAAAAGGCATCACGCCCTTCAGTACACACACGGTGCAAAAACGAGTGCGCAAGCCGCAAGGCTAGAGTGCCTTTGTTCGTTAGTCATTCTTCCAGGCTGGGAAAACATCAACAGTGTTTCGCAGCTCCTACCTCATTCCAAGGCCGACTTTTTATGTCAGGATGTGTCATACGTATTACGCAAAGCCAGGTGCATATGTTTCTCTGGTATTTTCCTCCTTTCATGTAAAATAACTGCTATTCTAGCCGACGTTTACTTTTTGTTTGGGTTTTTGTGAATGACATGATTTGGTTCTAGGCCAACGGTGCCTTCCATTAGGGAATGCGCCTTTTATTTTCCAGCGGATCTGCAGGGCGGGCAACAACGTCTGTTTGGATGTCTCAAATCCAAGAAGTCTGACAACCTTCCAGCATATTTTTGTAAATGTAAAATAGAGACAAAAGGGCAAGCCAAAATGTGGATGCTCAAAACAGCACACAAAAATACATTAAGGGGGTTCGTGGTTCTTTCAAAGCAAGATGGATAAAGTTTCACGTTCCCAAAAAAATTACCACGACATTTACAACACGTTCCGGTATTCGAAGTTAGGTCACGAACGTCAGGATGCTGAATACAATAGAAAATCACGACATTTAACTTGTTCACGGGCCAACAAAAGCCACGGAAGACTCATGTCACAAGAAAATTACATTTTATAGATGATGCAAAAAAAGTTATCTCTCCTCCTGCTCCCAAAAAATATTTTTACCTTCTTGGGAGACGGAAGTCTACAGTGATTGTAAATGCCCAAACGGATGTCCGGTGGCCACCCAATTTCCACGAACAGTCACTTTGTTATAGCGTGTAAATGACTCGACCGTTCACTGCTTCACCAGGGACTGCGCTGCCGATTCTCGGTACCCTGCGACCCCTTCCTCGCCAGGGGGTAAGATCACAGGGGTTGGGGACAGGACAGTCCTTCTGACCAGCCGGGGGGGGGGGCACAGCGCGGCCTCTGCAGTGAAACCGGCCGGCGTCCTTCCCTGCCGACGCGTGGCGACCCATGACTAGATATTCTGCCGTGGATAAAATTGCGCAAATTTGCGCGCTTAGCGGTTTTTAACCCGCGATGCAGAACTAAATGGGCAATCAGATCGTAAAATACGCAAGATAACAAGGATTGTTTGTCTATTAGCTAGCTAGCTAGTTGTTTGTCTATTTAAATATGATGTATGTTCTTTTTTCTAAGCTTATAGTCGGAACATTTCAAATTAAATATATAAGTTTGGCCTAACTTGAAAAGTCACAAACATTTCGGGGATTGTGACCACTGATCAGTGTCCCACAGCGTACAGTAACAACTGATGTTTAGTAACGCAAGTTTTCCTGTAAGTTGATGCGCATTGGCATTTGGCGAATTATGAAAACTCCGGGCGGAAAAGTACCGTCATCGTCTGCAACACTGAGGTTTGTGGATATCAAGATTCAGACGATGTCTGAACTAATTAACAAGATAAACCTAACAATTTAAATGCTCGCATCGAGCTCTACGGTTAATTTCCATCCTATATGAACAAAAAATAACTGACATTGCAATGTCCAAAAAGGCCACCCATGAGCCTTTTTCCAACTACTGTGAAGTGGTAAGATTGACAGAAATAATAGTAAAATATCGTCAGTATATGCCTTACGTCTCATATAGTCGTGCTCATGCAATGCATTAGTACCCCGAAAGACAGTCGAGAACATATGGATTTTTTTATTCGAGAAACCGATGTGTTCCTAAAAAATGATATCATTATGCATAGGGACAATGAGATGCCATGACATTTTTGAAGAAGTCTTCGAGAACCTATGAATTTCTTCAAGACCTCTTCAAGAACGCTATGGCTTTTTGTTATTCCCATTCAAATATGACAGCACTTTTTAAGAACCCATGATCTTCTACTGTCTTTCAGTGTATAGAACACCATTGCAGTAATGAAATAGGATTGCAGCATGTTTTGGACAGGCGGCTCACTTCACGTAAATGCACCTAGGGATCAACGTGATTTAAATAGCACATGCAACGTATGTAAATGTCCCCATTTACGTTTGATATGCAGCATGCTATAATTACGAGCGAGCACGAAGCGCGCGAATCCTCACTGAATACGGGACTTTTATCACATATGACCCGCCGGGCCAGCCCGGCCCGACCCGACCCGACCCGACCGTAACACATATTTGGAATCCCGCATCCGATTGACAAGCGGGCTTCGCCATCTGATGGCCCCATTCAATAAATTATGTTATTGACATGTTCGCTCACGTAAGGGGTCAGCATGGCGCGTGGCACGTGCCACGTCAGGGGTGTCATGTGATCCCATCGACCTATAACAAGTCTTATTTAGGTAAATGTGTGACCAGATCGCCGCTGCCTCTGAGTCAGGAGTCTGAGTAGATTGCGGCCGGGCGCGGTAGGTGGCGCCACGGCCGCACCGACTAGTGTAACAAGACACCGGGTAGAACGGTAAGGAATGTAGCGACCACATTAATTGCACACAATATTATTTGTATTGAAAATATTTTGTATATTGTAAATTAATAGCATTGTTGCATATCACTAACTTGTGTTTCCATACATTTATTCGTACGTGTGTGCGTGTGTGCTTGTGTCAGGGCTGGAAAAAGTGGGATCATGATATATAAAGCGGGCGCAAGAAGAAAACAAACCTTCAAGTTTGATTCCGGGCCGAAAAGGCTATTTAAGCTATTTCGGCCTTTCAAGACCATTGTGATGGCAAGCGAGGACTACTTTAAGGCTACTATTTACCACCTCCCTGAAATTTACTCAAATCTCCTTTTTTCCTGAAACCTCCCGCTTTAGACCAAAACCACATTTATTTTACTAGAATCCTCCCTTTTCTCTTCGGAGCACTTCTTCTGACTCATGTCTCCCGGTTTTCTATCATTTGTCACTTTTATATACTTCACTTCACTATTTTCTCTAAAATTCTATAGACACTATTGCGAGCACCCACCTCTTGCCAATTACGTACGATATTCTAGTGAGCAATTAATTACTAAGTAGAAACCAACTAGCCAAGTACGATTCATACTCAAATCTGACACAAACACTGAATAGCTAGGACCAGAGAGCGTGATTGGCGTAATTTGGTACCAGATGCGTATTGTTATTCTGCATGGACAGCATATGTGACAGATAACACTAAGGGTATCTTGCTTTAAACATGCATTTAGATCCTTCGTCAGAAAATGCTGATTAATGTTCGACACACCCAGCCTTAGTTGTATTGAGAAAGCTATGGCACCAGTGGACCCCTTTACTCCGTTCCTGTTCGGTCCCCAATCGTTAAAAAAAAATCGACAGCACAGGTGTGGACTTTCGATGATGGCGTGTTTAGTTTTAATATTTTTATTCAGCTTCACTACTGTATTATTCTACTATTTTATTTCTGTTTTACGCTTATGTTTGTCATCACACTTAAAATGTATCCGTATCTATGTATGTTAAAGGGAATATAGCACCTTTAACATTAGTTTTTAACTGAGATAGCCAGATTGTCGGGTGTCGTGAGTACTCCAATCCGAAATTTTTGCCTCCAAAGCGACCGTAAATTGAGCAGATTATATACAGCTAAAACCGTTCGGTACACTCATGTGGTCTAACCAATATTCACGTCACAAACTCCCAGTGACGTTTCGCATACGTCATTAAGTAGTTATACTCCCCCACCTGTGCAATTCTGACACACAGACTATAGCTTTATAGAAACGATACACGCCTAAGTATTTTCAGTTACCATTGCGTTCCGCCCTCGTTACCGCCACCCATACATCGTGAACGGTCTATTAGCAGCTACGGCACACTAGTGGTTCACGTATGCTGCCCCACAGACCTCTAAACCCCGGTCGCGAGCAGAGCGCCCGGTCGACCTTTGGGCTTTGAACTTTGAGGTGGCGTCAAACTGGAGATTCTTGCGCGTAGGACTTAGCATGCAACGACGGCTTGTCGTGTATTTGCGATCTATGTCCGCCTCACTATCAGGCACCTCAATGCGCCTGACCATACACACGATGTGAGAACTCCTCCGCTAGTATATTCTACTCTACTGCTATCGTAAATTTCCCATTTCGGAGATATCCAAGAAAAACATGAGGAGCAGAATCCACTCCCTGCCACTAACAGGGTCAAAGGTATTATTAATCTCTCCGCATAAGCAATCGTTAAGTTGTGGCAAAGGTCTTATTGAAGAGATAAGGTCACATAATGTCACTAGTGGCAAGAGGTCTACGAAAGTCATGCCACATATGTTTAATAGGCCACTTAACACGTATAAATCGATAGGAGCAGCCATTTTTACAGCCTGACATGATTAACGTAAATTTCATGTCAAATAAGGGAAAAAACTTGAAATTGATCATTCTTAATAAAATAAAATAAAAGTGCCTTGACCAGTTTTGTCTTAACAATACAGGCTTCTTTATCTGGTCATTAAAAAACGAAAAACGTTATTCCAGAACATTTTTTTTTTCACGTTTGTCCCATCAAAGGGCTAATTTATTTAATCACATACAAAC
>VOPJ01012774.1:0-28259 GCA_014673585.1 Semibalanus balanoides
GTCCTTCGCCGTTTAAGGCGTCTTACTGGTATGTTTATCTCTGATGAAGGCATATCGGTTAAACGCTTCCTCCGCTTGACAATAATTACAGAACAATGGTAAATGAAGAAAATAGAGCAGGGGGCAAGCGATTCGCAGGAAAATGTGTTAAGTGAAACTTTATCTCCGTACCATACTACGCAATCAACGCAATCTACGCACATTTTCGTACTTGAATAGTGGAGAAAGGACTGATAAAATCGTCAAAACAGAGCCGGTCGCGGAACGAGAAGGGCAAGGCCACCCAACAGATAAATACCAGCTCACAGTCATGTGTTGATGTAGTGTGTGAGGTATTAACACTTGTCTCCCCCTCCCCGTCGCTGCCGGTCACGAGTCTATCTCAGACGCTCCTCTCCTTTCCTCTCCTCTCCTCTCCTCTCCCCTTTCTCCTCTCCTCTCCTCTCCTCTCTTCTCCTCTCCTCTCCTGACTCCTTACTCCTCCTCCCGCTCCTCTTCTCTTCTCTTTTCTCTTCTCTTCTTCTTCTCTTCTTTCGTCTTCTCTTCTCTTCCTTCCTTCTCTTCTCTTCTCTTCTCTCTCTCTCTTTCTGTTCTCTTCTCTTCTCTCTCTCTCTGCTTCTTCCTCTTCTCTTCTCTTTCTTCGGTCTGCCTCTCTCCTCTCCTCTCCTTTCTCCATCTAACCTCTCCTTCTCCTCTCGCTCTCCTCTCCTCTCTTTCCTCTCCTCTCCTCTCCTCTCCTCTGCCTGTCACCCGGGGTGATCAGGACCGGAAGAGGCGTCCTTCCGGGCGCGGCCGGACACATCAGCCGGCACATCGGCGCCGCTCCGACACCACAATGCGGTGCTAATGAGTGCCGCACGCCGGGGAGCCGGCCGGCTGGCTCGTGCGGGACAACTGCTACGGCCGATCGCACGGCACCGATCGTCATTTGTCACCCCGTACAGACAGACACGGCCACTCTGACTCACTGACACCAGCACACCCGCTCTTTAAGTGATCGGCACACTCGCATTCGGAGGGCTGCGCTGTGGCTCGTGCGAGCTATGTCGCGGCCATGTGAGGGCACTGGACCAGATGAGAACTCGCTTGCCAGAGACACTCGCGCGAGAGGGTTCTACCCTCCGGAAGGGCGCCTCTGCGTGGGATCCAGATGCGGTCCTGTCGCGCCGGGCACCCTGGCTATATCGGACCCCGATCCCGAGACCATGCGATCTCCGATCAACGATCTCATGCCCGACCCCAGCGCCCGGCTCGGGTGAATCGATGCTGAGCCGATATGGTGGCCAAGTCGACATCACACTATCTTGTTCCTGCCAGCCCCTCGAACGGGGGTCGACACCCTGAGGCAGTCTGCCCCCCCCGAACAGGACGCTGGCCCCCATTGTCACGGTCAGATCCGCCGGAATGCGGTGCACTTGTTGCTGCCGCCAGTCTCCCAGCACGTACGCGTCTCTCCCGTGATGAACATCACTAATCAGCCTGCACGCACACCGCCCCTCCGGCTGCCTCAGTTTGCAGCACTGCCGTAAATTTGACCCCCTTCCCTCCCCTGCCGGGGATAGAGCGCCTGTCGGGCTGTCGAGCTGCCGCACTGCCTCGGTGGCGGATAGGGAGGGAGATGGAGGGGGGGGGGGCGGCGGGGTCACAGGCAGCTCTGTCTCGCGCCCCTGTGCCGCCCGGCTATGATTAACCCCCATAAAGCGGCAGGCCGACGCACAGTGCGTGTGTACGCACCGTTTACGTCGCCGTTTACGTCGCGCCACGCAGCTGACGCGCGGCGAGGAAGCCCTTTAACCGGCGGCGTACAATCTATTAGCAGCCCCCCGGCACGTGCACACGCACAGGAAGCCGCCGCATTAACAGAGGGACGCCTAGTGCAGCTTCTGGCTGGTGGGGTGGTCAGAGGGGAGGGAGGCAGGCCGCAGTTAACAGAGGGACGCCTAGTGCAGCTTCTGGCTGGTGGGATGGTCAGAGGGGAGGGAGGCAGGCCGCAGTGGTAGAGGGACGCCTAGTGCAGCTTCTGGCTGGTGGGATGGCCAGAGGGGAGGGAGGCAGGCCGCAGTGGAAGACAATTTTCCCGGAGCGTGCGTCAAAACTTTTGCTGGTGCCTGGTGCTTGCAATTTTTTGTTTTACCCATCCTGTTGTATGTACACAGCATAATCTTTTTATCATTTTAGCTGTGAGTCTCTGAGGAAATCGACTCCATCCAGCTCCTGCAAATTAAAACTTCTCTCCCCTGACTGGGCACCCTTACTGGCCCGACGGTGGTCACGGTCAGGTTCCCACGGCACTGGCAGAGGAGCCCCGGTCGGCTCCTCTGCCAGTGCTTAGAGGAGCCCCGGAGACGAGGTCCGTTGATGTCATCTGTGGACCTCCGCGGACCTCTGCCGTCCAACCATCGTGTCACCAGCGTAACAGGCAGCTCGCTGTCGGTCGGCCCGAGTGACCCGTCACGCAGACAGCCCCGCCTCACGACGCTTCATGACATTGTATACTACCAAGTGGCGCCTTGGCACCTTGCTCACTGACAGAAAAGCCGCACAAGGTGGGAAGTCAGGAGCATAGTGTGTAAATATGTAAATCTAAGAGACGAATCAAACAATCAGGAGGTAAGTATACAATTTTACGGTCTGAATAGAACTGGACAAGATAAAAAGAAATCATGTCTAATACAGATATACAGTGTGATGTTCTGATGAGACGAAGAATGAAAGGTTGTCGAAATCAAATTTGATAATTTATTATGAAATGACGAAATACCAATCAGCACGAAAAACAAACATCTAAAAAGATGTATAAGTAAACTTTTTGATCGACCTTCAGGTCGCGCCCGTGAGAAGGTCGATCAAGAAGTTTACTTATATATTATATATGCTCCTTGCTAAAGCACTACGTGATATCTAAAAAGATGACCTTACTAAGCGTGGCTATTTTCAAGTTATTTCATGTGAAATCTGAGAAGCTCATATTGCTAGCATGTCGTCAGCACTCCGGTGCTAAGAAGTCAGCAAACCATCGAGTTCGACGGCAACACTGACGTCGTCACGACATCTGAGGCGAACAAACTCGAACATCCTTTACCTACTGCCCCGAGTTCAGAACATGGCGGCGACAGGGAGTCACCCTTGTGACTACATCATCTTGACGTGAGGGCACCCCAGCGAGAACCGTTCACGCCCGACAGCGCCGGCCTCCTCGTGTGACTGTGAGCTGGACCGACATCTGAGGGAGCAGAGTCCAGTCGTGGCGTCCTGCCGACCATTGTGCGGCCGCGTCCCGCCGCGAAACTCCTCAGGATAGGAAGCTGGCCGCGTCCCGTAAGGAAGTTCCACTTAAAGGGACTGTCCCACCTTAACATAAGATTTTAGTTGAGATAGCCATTTTGCGTGCTTGGCATTGAAAATTATGTATGTATAAGTTTAAAACAACCACTGAGCTCGAATCACAAAAGAAATTCGAGTTTTGATTTTGCAATTCTGTAAACCATCGCAACAGCCCCAATGTATTTGAATGGTGGCGTGAAGCCGATGTCGTAGTTCGTCTCTTGGCCTATTAATTGTTGATTACAAGTCGAACTTGTTACCTTTTGCCATACATATAGCCATACACTAGTCCTATATCACAGCGTGAAAGATTTGTTTCCCCAAATAAATTTCCTTCATATGATTCATCAGCCCAAATTAATTAAAAACTGTTTAATTTGTATTGTATAATTGAGCACTGCTTCGTGTTAGAAACAAATGTTCATAATCGTTGTTCAGCAGCATCACTCATATTTTTGCACCATATACGACGTACATTTTGACACATTTTTTGAATGGGACTAGTTGCCCTTTAAAAGGGAGTGTGCCTAGTGCCCTACTTCACATGGTCATTGTTTGGAGTTGCTTACACTAATCTGTATAACCATTATTTTCTGAATATTTATCTATGTATTTATTTTCTCTAGATTCACTTTTATTATTTGCTGAGATGTATTCCAAATTTTCGCCAAGATCATTCAATTCTCGCGGTAACAAAAATGATCAATATTCGCCAGTAGAGTTTCGCTACTAGAAAGCTATCATTAAATTACAACTGCTAGCGATAAATTGTTAGCGCTGGCCAATAGAAAACAACTCGTGAGCACTGATAGCAGCTGCCGAACAGAGCCTCGATTACTACAAACAAACCCATACATTGTTCGTATGGGTTTGTTTATTGACTTTGGTGCGCCATTGTAGGTAACATCTTTGTTACTCTGTTTATAGTGGCGATCGTTTATGAGTTCTGAAACAAAACAAATGCAAACAGAATATAAGTAAAAATTAAACTAAAGGGGCTCCAGACGTGAATATTATCGTAACCAATTCGATCAAACCAATAGCTTCTTACCGTAATACAAATATATTTGACTTTTCAAAAGAGTAGGCACACTCTCTTTAAACGCAAACTCGACCGCTCATGAGTACGGTGGATCTAGTCTCCCACCGGTCCTGCCTGGGGACAGCTCTGCGATGTATGATCTACGGATAGATAGCTATGGCTCAGGGGAAGGACCGAGACGAGACGGACATTGGATAATGCCTTCAACTTCTCCCAGCTCATGCTGTCCGGCTGTCCGTTTGTCCGTTTGTTCGGCTGTCCGTGGACGGCTGGACGGCTGAACGGCTGAACTGCTGGACTGCTGGACTGCTGGACTGCTGGACTGCTGGACTGCTGGACTGCTGGACTGCTGGACGGTTGGACGGCTGGACGGCTGGACGAAGCTGTCTGCGTGGCGAATTATCAGGGGAGCGAAATACATCCAGCACAATGGCCTTGTCATGGACGATCGCACAGAGCACAGTGAAGAACGCTGAGCCAAGGCCGCTAACGGGGGAACAAAGCAGCTGACAATGGGAGACAATGAGTGAATTGAGTGATCACCGACGCCAGCCCTCGTGAGGGGCCACTGGTCCACCCTTCACGTGGGGTCCACTGACCGGCGGATTAGAGGCATGCGGGACGAGTATAGGGTCGGACGGCGCAGTGGGAGTAATGGGTGAAGAGTGGGCTCTGTCTGCGAAGTTCAACAGGCGGCGCTGCTGATCGATCTGAGCGGACTACCTATCCCGCTGTGTTGACTGTTGTTCAAAGTAGGTCGGTGGATTAAGCGTCAAGAGGGACTTTTTGCCAGTCGGCTGCTATGCTGCAGCAATCAGCGAGTTCGCGCCGGCTTCAGTGGTGTCACTGACGAAGTGGATGCGGTATTATTCAGCAGGCTTTTTTACAAACGCTGCTGCATGGGTCAGTGCTCAAAACCGGTCTTATCAGCCGCAAAGCTGACGGTTAACACATGTGCTTTCCAGCCGGCCAAATCACAAATGCGTTGCTGCATGTCAGGCATATAAGAAAGAGATCACGTAAACTATGTCGATGAAGTACCTACAACCGATCTTTTACATTCGATCAATTGCAACTGTACAAGTGGAACAGTTATTTACAATGGCCCCAGTTTAGTGATCAAATTTCTACAAGGAGAGTACATGTTCTACGAACCTGGGAATTTAATGCATCGTTGCACGCATACATACATATATACTTACCTATGTCTGCATCGCTGGAGCAATGCAAAACGGTGTCAACGGCTTCTACAAACTGCTAGCCATTGTAAAGATATTCCGTCTACATCGATATGAATGGTTTGCTTTTTGATAAGATCTTCATAACCAGGTTCTAGGCAATATACGTTATCTACTTAGATGCATTGGCTCGTTCTTAGCACCGCCACCATAGCGTAGGTGTAAGAACAGGGGTGGGGGGAGGAAGCAATGACCCCTCACTTTTCGGCAATTTATTTTTTTATTTTTTGCTAGCTGGGGGAATTGTTGATGGTCACCCAGACGAGAAAAGCCCAAATCTGCCAAGAAGAGGGGGAAGAGGGGCCAGCTCCTCTTCGCCTCGTTTCTTTCAAGACAAGATCTAAGTTTCACTGGTTCCCACTTTTCTTGACGCTCCTACATCCCTCCATCATATGATTACATATTGGCATATTTATCCATATATTATGTATGCTGTAACGTATGTAGTATTTGTCTTTCAAGTGTCTGTGTTTGATAACAAATAGGGGCAATGAAGAGGTGTTACAATCGTGCTCGCTGTGCTATGCTTACGCCTCGTTTCACGTTCCAGCCTTCGAAATGAATTATGCAATAATTGTTTATTAACCAGATAGTAATCCAAACTACTTATAATCAGTCCACACTGGCCGGATGTGTTTCATATCGTTTCGATTATTTCAAGATGTCTCGATATCATGAATTACCCATTACCCATTAACGCACTCCTCGTATTCTTCAGTCGTCGGAAAGCGCCACCAGTCCACCTTGGGGGGGGGGTCTGTTACAGACCAAGAGACGGCCCCCATATGCGCTTCCTGAGCGTTTTCTCTTCGTTATTCCCATTGTTCGGGTTTGAGGTGTCCACTGCCTGGCCTGCAATGATCATAGTACGGGCGCCATTTGAATTCCAAGCTAAGTGCGCAAGATTCACTGCCTCTCAGTATTGAAGCGCCCATAGTTTCGTTCCTAGTTTGGTCTGTGGGTCACTGTTCAGGCGACAGCCATCTGGCCACTGGCTCATCTTACCAGTCTGTGACTCTTGGCAGCACAGCGGTTCTATCAGTGTCCTGTTCTTTGATGGATACAGCCACTGGCACTGCGCCAGCCGACCAGTTCCTGTGACCCTTGGCCACAGCGGGCTACAGTGTCCTTTTCAGTACAGCCACTGGCCACTGGCCACTCTCGACCTGAGTCTTGACTTGGCCACAGCTCTACAGTGCTCCTGTTCAGGGTTATCAGCCCACTGCCATCTGGCCACTGACCAGTCTGTGACCTTGGCCACAGCGGTCTTACAGTGTCCGTTCAGGAACTGCCACTGCCCAACTTGGCCACCGACAGTCGTTGGACCTTGGCCATCAGCGTCAACAGATTCCCTGTTCTCACGAGACAAGCCACTGGCCACGCCACTGACCAGTCTGTACCTGGCCACGGCGTCTACTAGTTTCCTGTTCAGGGAACAGCCACTGGCCACTGCTCAGCCGTACCAGTCTGTGTTGACCTTTGGCCACGGGCGGTCTACATGTCTGTGTCAGGACAGCCACTGGCCACTGGCCACCGACCAGTCTGTGACCTTTGCCACAAGTCGGTCTACAGTGTCTCTGTTTCAGGACACCACTGGTCTATGGCCAACTCGACCATCTTGTGACCCTGGCCACGGCTGGTCTACGAGTGTCTGTTCAGACAGCCACTCTAGTGCCACTGGCCTACCGACCAGTCTGCTGTACCTGGCCACAGCGGTCTACAGTGGTCTCTGGTTCAGGACAGCCCAATGGCCACTGGCCACTGACCAGTCTTGTGACCTTGGCCACATGCGGTCTACAGTGTCCTGTTTCAGGGACAGCCCACTGGCACTGCCACACCGACCAGTCTGTGGAACCTTGTCCACGGCTGTCTATCAGTGTCTGTTCAAGGGACAGCCACTGGCCACTGGCCACCGACCAGTCTGTGACCTTGGCCACGGCGGTCACCACTCACCAAACGATGTTGAGGGTGCAGTTTTGAGATGGGTAGCAATACAAATATAATTATACATAAATTTGCAGGAAGCGAAAAGCTTGTTCTCCCCAGGACCTCAGCTGTGAAAGGTGTTTTGACACGATCAATGGAAAGCAAGTGGAAAATGAAGGGAGTCGAGTAAATGCAAATGTACCTGGAAAACGGAAGCATCAGTGATAATTGCTTGGAATAGAAATATCTTCGAAATGCGTTCGACTGGTAAGAGTAGTTCATTAGTAAACCTGATATGAAAAAAGAAGAAAAACCCCCGCTTCTAATCGCGCCTCCCACTTTCCATCCTTCATCGTCCGTCCCCTAGAAAACCTACGGCGGAACTAAAACTGCCTCTGCTCCGCGTCGTTCCACGCCGCAACGGCGCCACGTTTCGCCTCAACAGCGCTGCTCATCGCAGCAGCGCCGCTCCTCGCCGCATCCGGCGGCTGTTTCGTTAACGCGCGGCAATATGCCGCGGCTGCGTCAAATTACGGACCCACTGACGTCTATTGATGCCGGTCAGGCTGCGAGCCATAACGCCGGCCGGACCGCCGGCGGCGATATTGTAGCCGCGAGAAGCCGGCGGCGGCGTCCGACCGCGGGCTGCTCAATACGGCTCATCGGTCACAGGAGCTCCCCCTACGGCAGCTACAGCCGCTCCCGCCCTCCGCACTGCCGGCGAGAGAGCTCTCGTTTAGGCACAGCTCCCCTGCAGCTCCCTCCGCACTGCTGTCGGAAGTTCGGTTAGGCGGCGGGGCTCATCTCGTGCGCAGGCCGAGTGCGAAAAGGAGTCGGTGGCGAGCCGGGCCGGAGATGGCGGCGGTGTTTCTGGCAGCGAGCAGACTGCGGGGGCGCCGGGACGGTACGACGACGCGGGGAGGGGAGAGGGGGACGTAACGCGAGCCTCCCTTCTCTGGTGTCCCCTCGGGATCCCACACGTGTCGGACAACATGATGTGCCCTGACCCCTTCTCACGCGCCAGACAATCCGGTGTGGTGTCAGATTGCCCCTCCAGGATACGTTTCACGCAATCCTGAGCCGCTCGGGCCTGGGTCCAGTCGCTGGAGGATAGTGGTGTGCTATCGATATCTGCTGTCTGCAACAACATGCGAACAGGGAGCTGTTACGGGATATTTAATTGATTCAGAGCTCATGTTCTCGTCAGTTCGCTGTGCTAGCTTCAGGCGTGGGAATTCAGAATTTGACTCACAGCTCTCTGATCCCACTCGCGGTTCGCTGGACCGGAGACGTCGTCCGTCTGGTGCTGGACCAGAATCTCAGTTAGCGCGTACGCTAACTCCCCATTCTCGTCAGTTCGCTGTGCTAGCTGCAGGCGTGGGAATTCAGAATTTGACTCACAGCTCTCTGATGGAATGGACACGATGAAACATCCCTACGAATGCCTCGATGACATTTTGTTTTAAGTGTATTTTCCATTTACTTAGTATGGTTAATTTTCGGGCCATCAGCTTGGATATTGGTAAACAAAGTCAGAATATGCCCACTGTGCCCACTTCTCCACAAATATGCCCACTTCTCTGTTCTCACGCTTCATCGCAAATGCTGGATTGGGGAATTCTCAACGAAATTTGCTGCATATTTTTGTGGCTTAACAATGCGTGAACTAATATGCCCGATACGGTATTTATCAAGGTTTCGGTCAAAATGGGCAATATGCGCTGCGAATGGAGATCATGTTTTATTTGTTTCACTCTTGATTTAACACTTGCTTTGCGAGTCGTATCCTCATTTTTGTACTTGTGTTTGGACTTACTCTTAGGACGGCGACCGGCGATTATGTACGTTCATGTGCCAGTCCACTGTGACCTGGTCACGTGACTGTCACGGGCCCGACCAAATCGCGGTGCGTTTCCGGGCGCATGTGGCCGTCGGGATTATGGTCGCAACCGGGCTCAAGCGTTCTGTCGCCGCCCTGCGTCATGCGGCCAACTCGTGTCGTGGTTTTTTAAACAAGGAGTCTTTTACCAAACGGTTGAGTTGACGATTTGAAGCACTGCGAAGTCCTAATTTTTTCATAAACATTGACTCTTTTCAAACCATTGCTTTTGCTACTTTATTTAATCGCTGTGATATGCGTGACTTCGTGCTGTCTCGTTAATTATATCGGAATGGTTTTCAGCTTTTCGATTAAGGCTTTAATTTCCGATGTTATATTTTTGTTACAGCCATTGCTAAAGTGTCAGGACGCCGTCTTTGCTTCTGGCTGCCTGCAGCCATGATCTCATGGCCTCTTTCACGGCGCTAATAACTTCACCGAAGCGGAACTCTGCGCCCCCTTGGCCCGGTCCAACTTGAAGGTACTGTTCTATAACCTTCTACGAAACATTGGCAGATCCAAAACGGTGGTTTGAGGGTGGGGGCACGGGCGGTTTGGGTAGGGAGGGGGATTCCAAAAAAGTCTCACCAATCTTCTGAAAAATTCATCGGATTCCCGCTTGCTTATGCCTTGATTAGCTGGATTTTTAAAACAAACTTTCCGTAGTAAAGTTGGCTTAGTTTTTCTTCTTACACATCGGACATGTTCGTAAATTTCTGGCTCCGTATTTTATGCTTTTTTGGGGTAGAGGGGATGGCTGGAAATAAACCCCCCCCCCTGGATCCGCCGGTTGTCTACGAATGACATTTTAAAAATGAAAGATAATAATCTACATAATAAAGGGCAATGGAAAAACCGTTTGACCGTTATGGAAATCGAAACCCTTGGTTATGGATACAAAAACACATTTACAATTTCTGAATCCAGTATAAAGGAACAGGATGGTTTTGCAAACAAAAAGTACAAAAATATTTTGAACATGACCTTAATCTGGGTTCACCAAATGACCTTGACCCTAGGTCAAATTTTGAAATTGACCTTACCAGGTCACCATTATTATGTTTTCAAAGTGTTCTAGTACGAACGACATACACGATTGGTGTTAAAAATATTGCTATATCCTTTGCAGATAACAAGTTATCTGGGAAAAACAAATTTACCAAAAACTGCATTTTTTACCTTCGATGACCTTGTGGAGCGTTAATTATTTGATTTGAGTTCACTTTTCGACGGCACACCCAATCAGATGGCATTTCTAATGAGCTTTCGATTGATATTTCCGATTGTTCCTAGCTATCATAGTTATCACGAGACATACGGGGTTGTCGAAGCAAGTATAAAAACTGTGGAAAGTTGACCTTGAGATGACCTGAGCGACCTCAATTATTGAACTAGCTAAAAAATAGTCTGCTTGTAACTCGAATGTACATGTTGAGAGCTTTCGAACGTTTTTTTTTTTCGGCGTCTCTTTTACCCCTGTTCGTATCGAGGTTAGAAAGGGGGGTAATTTGACCCCCCCGACATGGCAAGTTGTTCTCGAGGCCTCTTTGCCTGCGGATAGGCAAGGAAAAAGCACTAGGCATGTGATCCATCAGGGCCCAAGATGCCCATCCAGCAGCGATTATGATAAAGGTTAGGTAAGGTTCGATATGCTCCATAACGCATGCACATTCAATGCTCCAATTTAATCCTGAGCTGTTGTGTTCGGGCGGATGGTTCAACAAGCGAGCCGCGTTTTTTTCGGCAACTTGAGGAATAAGCTGTAACCACGCATTGCTTCAAAGTGGTTTTGTTGTCGGTATTTGTTAGCATTCTTATAGGCATGGAAAGTGTAATCTTTTGACGTGACTGGGGTTTGCGTTTTTTCAAGTATGCTTAACTACGGCCACCAACATATAAAAATACATCTAAGTGTGTCATTATTGCTCATTAGGTAATTAATTGCCGGCGGGGGGGCAACGCCGGGCATCCCAGCTAGTTAAAAATAAGGATAATGAAAAATGAAAAAGTATGGCCTACTCAGGCTGCTTTAAAGAAACAACTGCCTCAATGCTGCAACTATTGTCTGGGGCCAATTTTCAAAACGCGCTGTAAATATCCACAAGCAAGGAGCTGTTGCTGGGTGTGAACTTAGCTTAGTTCCATCGGGTCACATATGGCTCCCGAGCTACTTTGGAGTTTGGACAAATATGAGGCTGGTGTTGGACTCGCTTCAAACCAAGCGCTCTCTACAGAACATGCAGCATGCAGTAGTGTCGCCTATCCGCATCTGCACCCTTTCGACCTGTCAGCATCGAAAGAGAACTTGCTTTTGACCTTAAGAAGCCGGCTCCTTGTGAAAGAGGAAATCGATTTAAGTAGGTAAGTGGTTCTGCCAACACAGTACGATTTTGAACTGTCCAAGGCATGTACCGATTACAAGTCGATATGATTTATCACATATATTTGCGCGTTTGTGTGAGGTATCTCTGATCGTAGTTTCCCATTGACCCCCTGGTTTTAAATCCCGTGGAATTCCAGGAGTCATAATTATCTCCACATTATCAAAATAGGTTGCTTTACCCTATCGCAAATTATATGTATTTTTTTGTGTGACCCGTATAGCCCAGAGATGAGGGCATCGGTACACATTTGGATAAAATCCTCGACTTTGAGCTGTTATCTAGCGGCTGGAATCTTACCGCCGCCGAATCCTGTCACCAGTTTTTGTCATGTTTCACCTGCGTGTCCCGGCCCCTGGTAACCGGGGCAGGGGGGGGGGGGGATGCTGACTGCTCCGCGGTCCGTGAGAGAAGCAGCCCACTAGATCACTGTATCCGCATCCTCCGCCGGCTCGTTTAACAATTAAGCCGGCTGGCGATACTCGGCCGATACGACCCGCTGCCCTCCTAATTGGTGTGTTTGCTCAGTAGCCGCGGCCAGCAGAAATGCGTGAAATAAATGACGAAAAGTCGCCACACGGTTATATAAGCTTTTGTGAATTTGTGTATGATTAAAAGGAAGCGCATGCAATATAAATTATTCTATTGAAGACTTCCAAAAGCTGCATATACGAGGACTGGAAGTTAGAAATTTAAATAACACCTTTTTTGCGTACACTTAATCAGGAATAAGTTCATTTTTTTGGGCATCGTGATAGGGAGCTTTTAGAAGACATTTTTTTTCCATTTCGCAAGGAAACGACTGAACAACGGGTCACAGAAGCATAGCCCTTGCACAGCTCCCATGGAATGACTGGCGAGGAGGAAGGGGAGGAAGGAGGGGAGGGGAGGGTGTAGAAGAACTGAGGTCTCAGGAACATGGACAGAACATCGATGGAACTGAGGAGACTGCCGACAGGGTCACAGACCCCTTGTGAAAGAGGGAATCAGTTGAAGTAAAGCGTAAGCGATGACTGTCAACTGGGCTAGAAATCTGTAAAACTGAAATACAGTACGGCTTTTGAATTGTTCCCAAGGCATGCACAGATTAAAAATCGATGCGATTTATTAAATATGTGTGCTTGTTTGTGTGAGATATAACTCCGACCATAATTTCCGATTTACCCAGATGCTTCTTTTTCTTGTAGAGTTTCAGGAGTCAGGACCGTTTCAGGCGACAATTCCAGCTATCCTATGCCTGATCAGAAGAGTTCCGTCACTTACTGAAAAACGGAAGTCCGAGTTTCTCTCATTTCATGAGTTTCTCTCCGTTTCATGTGATGATTCATTCTTGTGCTTTGCGCGACGTTGGGTGTTCTGTTCAACACCCTTAGGACATATGATGTCATGCCGTTACCCGCGGAACTTATTGAGCGGATTATAAGCATCAGATTTAATCATCCACCGCTGAATAGTGGGCCTTTTGTCGGGGAGCGTGGTGGCTGCGTGGGGGTAAATGGAACACAACCGAGTCTAATTCAGCGGATCGTCCGCTGCGATTTAAATTGCCCCATTTTTTTGGGGGGGGGCGGGGGGAAAAAATTAAGGCCGGGGGGTTTCCCCATTTTTTCTCTGTGCTCGGTGCTGTCCGGCTGATGGTTACAGAGGGGGGGGGGAGAGCGCCACCGGTGTGGTGCGATCAGATATCGTATCGACGCCGCACCAAAAAGCTGCACACAAAACCACATCCAACAGGGCCGATAGGGTTTGCTGTTACCGATACGGGCGACATAGCACGGTGTCAGCGTGCAATATTCACCCGTATGCGATCGGTATCTTGTGTAAATCTTGCCGAGGAAGAAACCAAACAAAGACATAGTCAGAGGCAATACTATCGCTGAAGCTGTCTGCAGTTGATTGCTTACCTAATCACTTCGACCTCTCTTGAGAAATGTGAATGACGCCGCATCACAGCAGCAAACATTGCACGTTGATCGCGACAGCTCGTACACTGAACAGACACTAGCGGATCCAGAGGGGGCGGCAGGGGCTTTAGCCCCCCATATCGCCTGAAATCAGCCGAAATTTGAAACATGTTTCCACTGTAGAGGGAAGTATTAATAAACTTTACTAAGGTATATTGTGTTTTAAACCGTTCATTACAAGGAAGCCAAATCCGATGAGTTTGTCAAATTTTGATGAACTTTGAAAATTTTAGGCCCCATGGCCCACGGTTCTGGATCCACCAGTGCGAACAGACATGTCAATGTTCATATGTTCATCGTCAAGATCCAGCGCAGAAGATACAAAAGCCGCACATCGTCAGTCGTTAGTGTGGAATGGTGCTTTATGATCTTTGAGGGATCTCGCGCGATCACCGGCCAATGGCCATAACACGCGTTATGAAGCTCCTGAAAGTCGTCATTAGTCATCAGTAGCGCAGACCGGATGTCACTGTACTGCGAGATATGCCGGCAGTCACTTGGGAATGACTCCAAGAAGACGCCTGTGCTGAGATATGTGGAGAATTGGAGCTAACGAAGCGATATCATACCAAGAACACACCCTGTTATCAAGGTATCTGAGAGGCATGCCGCGGACAAGAAGACTTGAGTTAGTATTTTTGGAGGGGCATGCCGAGATAGACAACGATCATGTCCTTTTGGTTCGTTCACGCATAAGCTCGGCTTCCAGAACCAAGGAGCAACTAAGTGACACTTTGG
Source organism: Semibalanus balanoides (assembly GCA_014673585.1). NCBI lineage: Eukaryota > Metazoa > Arthropoda > Thecostraca > Balanomorpha > Balanidae > Semibalanus > Semibalanus balanoides. Next base: position 14,493 of record VOPJ01012774.1, read on the forward strand.
GAGGCTTCGCGCTGAACACGCGGCAACCACAACCTAAAAAGGCAACAATCGTTCCGAGCCTGTATCGCGCGCTTTCCGAGCTCTGTTTTTACCGCTCGTGAAGCCCCGCAGCCGCGCCGATCCGCGCGTGGCAAGCTCCACGCGCAGACGACACTTTGCCAGGCCGGACAAGTCGAAGCTGCCGGTGAGAGGAGGCCTTACGGTGACACATGCCGGCGTTTTTACCCTGTACTCGCGGCCGTGGCCGGGGATAAGTGTCGACGGCAGCGAGCCGGGGCGGATGTCAGTCCCCCGTCCTGTCGCCTTCGCCGAGACGCACCTAATACTCCGCTAAACGCCGAGAGAAACTCACAAGCGTCGACTTCTGACGAGCGTCGTCGCGATGCGATCTTTTTCCGGCGGTGTTTTTGACGCGCCCGGCGCGAGCTACCTGGCGTCTATCCCGTTAAACGCAGGCTGCCACGCACGGCTCGTATTATGTTTGTGCCACGCTGAGACGATAAGTGTCATATAGCCGATGGACAGCTGGCGAGAGAGGGGTGTACTTTCAGACCTCCCGCAAATTATGCGTTCGCCAGGGCCAGGGGGGACAGGGCGGCCGCTGTTGGCGGTGATGAGTGATACGTGTTGGTTCTCGGTGGCGGGGTGTACCGGGGTACGGGCCTGAGATAAGGTTGGGTGGTCGGACAGATAAAGGTGGCGGCGGGGTGTACTGGGGTACTGGCCTGATATAGGGTTGGGTGGTCGGACAGATAAAGGTGGCGGCGGGGTGTACTGGGGTACGGGCATGAGGTAGGGTTGGTTGGTCGGACAAATAAAGGTGGCGGCGGGGTGTACCGGGGTACGGGCCTGAGATAGGGATGGGTGGTCGGACAGAGAAAGGTGGCGGCTGGGTGTTGTGGGGTTCGGGCCTGAGATAGGGTTGGGTGGTCGGACAGAGGAAGATGGATCAGACATGGGACGGTCAGCGGCGGCGGCTCTCCGGATCGGGTGTCTCTGTTTTGAATCTACCTTGTCTGCACGGGCTCCGCCACAGGGGGGACGGGGAACGTGTCCCTCAATTTTATTGACTTTTAACATTACGCCTATGGGCGCTGCATGGCAATAATTGATCGATCTCAGAATGTCTATGTCTCCCCAATTTTCGGACCGTGGCTGATTTCTTGCTCGTCGGTATCAAAATCTGATACGGTGAGCTTCGAGAAACGAACAGCCAGTGGTGGAACGACTGTTATTTGTGATACATTTTTTCATTTTAAATACTTGTTTTCTTTCTATTTTTATCGCCTTTCTAGTTCCTAATTTCTTCACATTCCTAGACATCCCTGTGGTCTCCGCCTTGCCAGTCGGTCAGAGCCCGCTCATAGTTTGTCTTCGTTCCTTTCGCCGCGCGTCCCGGGGCGCCGCGCGGGCCGTCCTCCGCGGCCGGTGATCCCCATCTGAGCGGCGATTATCCCCACCGGTGGCATCTCCCGGGCAACAACCGGTCACCGCGCCGAGCCATGAGCGCGCCGCCGCCGCCGCCGCCACCGCGCCGCGCTCGCCGCTCGCACGCCATTACCGCCGCGCCGTAACGCCCATTCCCCCGAGCGCGCGGCACATTCGTAAACAAAAATCTGCGAACAATGGGCGTCGGTAGCGAAGCCGGCCGGCGGGCCATCTCGGCGCACATCGCGGCGGCTGTGCTGTTTGTCCCGCGACGAGCGGCGCGCCCGCCGGGCGAACGGCGTCCGCCACCGGCCGCTAGGGGAAGCCTGCCCGCCGCTGACGGCGGCGTCCGCCCGCCGCCAGGGGACGCTGCCCGCCGCCGCCGCCACCGGCCGCTAGGGGCGCTGCTCGCGAACTGCAGCGGAGGGCCGCGAGAGGACCGCCTCCCGACCGCGAGAGCTGTTTGGTGACGCGATGACCCGATCCCGCGATCCCGCGACTAAGTGCTGAAGCTCTGGAAGGCGGTGATTCCCCGGCCTCCAGCAGCTGACGGCTAGGGTGTGGAGATCTCGGTGTCGGCTGAAATTCGAGGAGCTGGTCGGGGTGAAGGAGGGATTGTGGGAGTTGACTGTGTCGCTGATTACGGCAGGGTCGACCCCTGTCTTGCGTGCTCAATGTTGTCTGCATGCAGGGACTATCATGGGTCGGGTGCACCCATGAGTGCCCACTCAATTCTTCCGATTATATAGGTTGAATATGCATTTTTTACTTTTCAAGAGTACTGGGCGGGCATGGGTATGGCAATTTTGGAATAATGTCGCTAAGAGTTTTTTACTTGACAACCAGATGTTCATCCAGGTAAATATGTGTTTTTAAATGATATAGGACACTTACTTTGGCAATTATATGACAACAAATAAATCGTGGTAAGTAAAAGGGGAAGTTAGGATTTGTTTAAATCAGTCCATCCTAAGTCTGATCCAATATGAATAATGTTCAACCGCAAAGTGATCGATAGTCCAAATCAACCAGCAACACACAGGTGCCTGATATTATTTTATCGTTAATAGTATGAAGGTCAACAGTGCTAGGGTAATGGTTGCAAAATTTTGTGAAAATAATTATCTGCCTTAATCTGAATGGGGGCCCCCAAATGTCATGGTCTCAATACTTAGAATTTGAAATGGTGTGGTCCTGGGTCTGGCTTGGTGTTCATGGTTCGGCTGGGCTGGGATTGGGGTGTGGGCACCCATGATAGTCATCCTGCTCTGGAACACCGGGAAGAGAGGCAGACCGAGCTGCCTGACCTGTTTGTCGACAGGGGACTCCTCTGGAACACCGGGGAGGCAGACCCGAGCTGCCTGAACCTGTTTGGTCGAGCAGGGGACCCCTCTGGAACACGGGAGAGGCAGAACCGAGCTGCCTGACCTGTTGTGTCCGAGCAGGGACCCTCTGAACACCCGGGAGAGGCAGGCCCCGAGCTGCCTGACCTTGTTTGTCGAGGCAGGGGCTCCTCTGGAACACGTGGGAGAGATGCCCAGCCGAGCTGCCCTGACCTGTTTTGTCGAGCAGGGGAACTCCCCTGGAACACCGGGAGAGAAGGCAGAACCCGAAGCTGCCTGACCTGTTTTTGTCGAGTAGGGGACTCCCCTGGAACACCGGGGAGAGAAGGAGGCCCGAGCTGCCTGACCTGTTTGTCGAACAGGGGACTCATCTGGAAAACAACGGGAGGAGGCAGACCCGAGCTGCCTGACCTGTTTGTCGAGCAGGGGACTCCTCTGGAACACCGGGAGAGAGGAGGACCCGAGCTGCCTGACCTGTTTGTCGAGCAGGGGACTACCTCTGGAACACTGGGAGAGGCAGACCCGAGCTGCCTGGCCTGTTTGTCGAGCAGGGGACTCCCCGGGGAGAGGCTGCTTCACCGCGTGGAAGTTACGTCGGACAAAACATCGTGATTAGGTATGAAGGAGAAGTGAGGCTGGCTCCGAACCTATTGGTAATGCAATGGTAATGTGCTTGCGAGAAGTCCACAACAGGACTGCACTGATGTTAGAACTGTGTTTCGCTGCAGTAGACAAGTTGCAGGCTACCTAACCCACTGTTTTATGAATTTGATAAAACAAATGAATGGAAAATATATTATTAAGTGTCATTTCATTATCAGTTCCCGATTTTTTTTATAGTTAAGTAGAGTAACGTAATTACGAGCGAGCGCGAAGCACTCGCTCGTCTTTACGTGGTACCTATATGGGAAAAATCTGAGCACGAGCCCGACCCAACCCGACCCATGGTGACGCTTTTGAGAAGCTCATGTCTTTGCCACCGTACGTCTGATTGACAAGTGGGCTTCTTTGCTGTAAATGCTGAGTAGTGAGTAGCCTCATCTAACCTATACCCTGTTTGATACCAGTGCCAACTCATGTGGGTGACTACCACTTCGCGTGGCGCATGCCGCGTGAGGGGTGTTGAAAGGTGTTTTGTCGCAAAAACTCCGCAACGGCTGAGCTGATTGTGTTCGAATTTGGTGTGTGGTTAGGGACCTCTCAGCCGCCGCTTTTCCACAAGTTAGGGATGCGGTGCCTCTGCACGTGCGCACGTGCACACCCCTATTATATATCTGAGAAACGACTGAACCTGTTGTGATTGACTTTGGTGAGTGTCTAGGGATCTCTCAGCCGCCGTCTTTCAACAAGTCAGGGGTTAGGTGGCTCTGCACGTGCGCACGTGCATACCCTTTTGTATCTCAGAAACTACTCGCTTGATCGAGTTAAAATTAACTATATATTTCCTTTCTGCTTGCTCGTTCATCACCAACTACGACGCCTTACTGGTTTGTGATTCTGCTCTCTGATTGGTCGTGACGCTGGATGGTAATAGTTCAGGCAATCAATGCTACCTGAGGTGGTCTTGAGTAACTCGGTTGACACGTTTGTTTTAATCCTCGCCTTACCCTCGCCTTCAGGGGGACTGACAGCCCCCCCATGAGGTTTGTCTGCAATAACTTTTTACGCAAGCGGCGCATCTTGCTGAGACTTTTAATTGCTGAGTTAACAACAGTAACACGTATGCTGTAAAAATTGTATTGAAATTGGTTTAGTTGCTTGGAAAATAATGGCATTTTAGTGACGTCATGCTGGTGAAAAAACGGTAAGTATGTTTTTGAATCGTAGAAAATAGAGTTGCGTAGCAAATTGCCAACAGAAAGCGACGAAGATCAAAAATGGCATTTTATTAGAAATGGCGATCTCGGATTTGGAAATTTGGGGTTTTTGACCACAAAATAATAATAATCACTACAAAATCAAAATATTCAAAGATTTTCGAATAACCGACAAATATGTGAGAGAACGGAATATGGGCAATATCCCAACCAAATTTCACAGCAATATCTCTATTTTTGATTGAGTGATTTCTCCCTAAGTGTAAGAAACTCATAAGGTAATTTTTAATGTCTTTTTGCGACTTGTTTTGACCAGATATGAACAAATACATGCCTTTCCTGTATTTCTGAGACAAAACTGGTCTAAAAACATGCCTTTTATTCACCTTTATAAATTTATAGTTTTGAGGTTTTCTGACAGCAGAATCACTCTTCTGGACGTGATTGAGTTGAGGTCATTCACTTGACTTGGAAGGTCACCCGTTGATCTGAAACATAGAAATTGCATACTGTTAGATTCCTCGCATGACAAGCGGCATGTTGGTTCTTTCCGCGTTGCTCTATGTTGCTTGTTTTAGAAGTTACCCGGGGGCCTGTCAGCCCCCCCCCTCGTACGGCGAAGGTGAGAAACGACGAGTAAATATGGAGGTTCAACATAAAATTAAATAGCACAATTATCGCACGGAAGTCAAAGCACGTAAAACTCAGAATTGAACCACATATCGTTGTATTTGTAATCGTGCGACTTTACAGAAATAAACATAAAACTAAAATTGTGGAATTATACCTTGTGACCAAATCAATCATCTTGAAGGGAGAATGCCACCTCGCGGGCCGATATAGAGTTTTTGGTGTGTATCGGTAGATTAAGGGTATTCGATTTCACCTGCAAAGTATGGGTCCCAAAACTGACCCCGTTAGATCAAAAAAGACTTTAGCACCTCCAATTATTAGCAATTATTCGTTAAATTGGCATCGCCTCCGCACTATTTTGAATCACTTCTTTGCGAGCTATAATTTTACTTTGAATATTGCAAACTGAACATCACCATTTCCGTCAGTCAACTTAAAAAATAAAAAAGCGTATGCAGTTAATTATATTGTCGCAACATTATTAGCTTTCTTTTAATAATTTACATTAATAACAGACAGAATAGCAAGATATTGAGGCTCGACCTTTGGCTCTAAAAGTTAGGTGACATTACCCTCTAACACAGACAGACGTTTCAAAGTCAAGTCGCGGCGAATTCAGACTATGCGCTTTGGCGGGACTATAGCGTAATAACAAACTGTAGTGACTTTCAGCACCTGTACACATTGCTGGCGACAGATTAATTCCAAAACGGATTGAAATTACGTATTTTGCTTCCCCTCATTCGCAAAGCAAGCGATACAAACGATACAGTTTAATATGAAAGAATAATTAATGAAAAACACAGCGCATCAGCTATACGTAGCGTCACCTAGTGGTCAGTATCTAAGTACTAGTCAAGTACGCCATCTTTCATCAAGAGTGGCCGTCATGAATTTAGTGCTGTGCACAATCGAGACCAACAATATGGAGTCAGAAAAAATGCTTTGCCGATACATTGCTTTAGGGCAAGTTTGAGCAAGAGCATACATGATAATAAATTCCAGCATTCATTTAAACTGCTTTTTAGAAATTCTCCCGAGGTGGCACTATTCCTTTAACGCAGTTAATATGGATTTTAACGGATCGCTACAGCCAAACGGATCATAGGGAAGATTTAGATATGCATCAGAGACTAACATGGGTGCCCAAACTCCAAGCCCAGCCCATTCGAAGCCCATGAACACCAAGCCCAGACCTAGATCAGACCAATTAAAATTCATAATATTGAGACCCATGCCCTTTGGGGCCCATTAAGATAAGGCAGAAAATTATTTTCACAAAATTTGCAACCATTACCCTTGCATGTTGACTTTCACACTAATAACGAGAAATAATATCAGGCACCTGTGTGTTGCTGTCGATTTGGACTTATCGAACACTTTGCGGTCAACATTATCATATTGGATCAGACATAGGATCGGACATGATTTTTTCTCCTCTTTTACTTACCACGATTTATTGTTGTCATTTAATTGCCTAAGTTAGTGTCCTATATCACTCAAAAAACATATCTCCCTGGTTAAACATTTGGTTGTCAAGTAAACAAAATAACGCTTAGCGACATTTTTCCAAAATTGCAATACCCATGCCCGCCCGGTACCCATGAAAAGTCAAAAAATGCATACCCAACCCAGACAATCGGAGGAATTGAGTGGGCACCCATGGGTGCACCCGATCCATGATAATCCCTGTTCCAGAGGAGTCCCCTGCTCGACAAACAGCGTCAGGCAGCTCGGGTCTGCCTCTCGTCGCGCGTGTTCTTTCCCCTTGCTCGACAAACAGGTCAGGCAGCTCGGGTCCTTATATCTCAAGTGTCCAGAGGAGTCCCCTCTCGACAAATAGGTCAGGCAGCTCTGGTCTGCCTCTCCCCCGCGTGTTCCAGAGGGGTCTCTGTTCGACAAACAGGTCAGGCAGCTCGGGTCTGCCTCTCCCGGTGTTCCAGAGGGGTCCCCTGCTCGACAAACAGGTCAGGCAGCTCGGGTCTGCCTCTCTCCCGGTGTTCCAGAGGAGTCCCTTGCTCGACAAACAAGGGTCAGGCAGCTCGGCGTCCTCCTCTATCTCGGTGTTGGCCAGAGGAGTCCCCTGCTGCGACAAAACGGTTCAGGCAGCTCGCGGGTTCTGCCTCTCTTCCCGGTGTTCGCAGAGGGGTCTCTGTTCGACAAACAGGTCAGGCAGCTCGGGTCTGCCTCTCCCGGTGTTCCAGAGGCGAACTGCTGCACCGTTTACTGTGTCTGGTGTGATCCGGCCTTGGGGCGCGGTATCGGCGCGGCGTGTGCGCCGTAAATGAATCAACCTCTCAAGAGAACAGCCATTAAAATCACGTCAAATGGCCCATTAGGGCAGCCCGTCATTGATTTACGGGCTTCAGTTGTGTTACACGTGTTATTTGTGTCTGTCCTGTCGTCGGATAATGGGTGAAAGATGATAGGAACGAGGAGCTGTGAAGGCATTTGTCTTTTTTTCCTGTGCATGATAGCTGCAACACACACAGTTTATGTCACGGAAAGAGCCCTATGACGCCCGAAAGTGTGGATGAAAATGACAGTCATTGAATATTGTATGATGTAAACAGACCCAGTCCATTTCCCGTGTCGTGCCTTTCAACGTTTCTGCGTCGGAAAACTGCACTTTCTTCTTTCATGAAAATGGTTTCTCTCTCACCTTGGTAGATACTTCGATAAAGAGGAGTCCCCTGCTCGACAAACAGGTCAGGCAGCTCGCGTCAGGGTCAGGAACCTTCAAGCATTTTCCGTGCTTGAATATTACAATTTTGTGGATGAAAATAGTCATCCCGATAAAATGCACGTCCAAAATAAGAAGGAAAAATATCAGATACAGAGACGCGAGATATGACACGATGAGGGGCTTTCTTTCTCTTATGAAATAGCATTCGATGTGCCGTTATCCCCACTTCTGCTATCGCATTAACAAGGACGGTGTTCATTAGTGTCTTTTCCTTTGATAATTATTATATGATTAAGAATGACATTAAACGCTTTTAAATCGTGACTGGTAAAAGATAAGACCAAATGTATTAATGCACCCTGCTTTTTGATACAGTAAGTTAATTGAAATGACATGGCAGATATCATAAATGTGCCAGGATACAAACAAGATCCAAGATTCTTAGGATCCAATATCCGAGATCTGTTGGATCCTGGATCTAGTTCAGAAAATGTGCCGTTGGATCCTATGGATCCAGAGAACTTGTTCAGGCATTTGTCGTTGGATCTTATGGATACAGGATCTTGTTCACAAAATGTGTCGTTGGATCCTATGAATCCCGGATCTTGTTCAGAAAATGTATCGTTGGATCTTATGGATCCAAAATATTTTTAGCTTAAGTGTCGCCTGATCATGTGGATCCTGAGTTTGTGTGTGGACAGTTTTGGGATTTGGCAGACCCTTAATGATGTAGAATGGCACCATCAAATCCACTGACACTAATTTTAAATAATTGCAATTAAAATGCTAGTTTTGTAATAATACAATTTTGGGATTTGGATAATTGATTTTGTTGTTTGATCTTGATCTTACAGATATCTTGTGGATCTTGAATCTTGCAGGACTATTTTGTTGTGGGATCCTGTGGATCTTGGATCCTGCAGGACCATTTCTCTTCCGGTGTTCCAGAGGAGTCCCCTGCTCGACAAACAGGCCAGGCAGTGTCGTTGGATCCTGTGGATCTTGGATCCTATTTTTTTTACCTCAGCCCATGTCTGGCAGATATACAAAGAAATCAGAACCTTTTCCCACAAACTGACTGTGGTGGCATCCCGTTCATCTAAGACCTAAGTTTACCACACCAGTACAAACATGCTGCAGTGGGTAACAGTTGAGCAACAGTTGAGGCAACTGCAACTGTTGAGCAAAAGTTGTAATTTATTCAACTAGTATAGTGTTAGTTTAACAAAAACAGGTACAAATTGTCGGTCTGCTCCAATTTCATCCCTATGTTCATCCAGTAAACAAATGCTAGAATGACGTTGACATACGGTTAAGAAATAATGGGTCACTCCATACATTGAAGAGCTGATCTCGCATGCAAAAGTCACTTATTTTGCTCCACAAATGCTAATGTTTACACGATCTTCTCATGCTTGATGCTTTATGCGTCATCTTGACCATATTTTTTACCTGATGCGTTTTTTCCATAAGATCAAGAAGAAACATGCGAATAAGCTAGCAACACGTATTTCGTTTCTACTGTGCCTGCTAACAAAACCATGGTTGGTCCCCTCGGGGCCCTCCCATTATGTTGATGCATAGCCTCGTCGTGTACTGATACTGACCGGCAGAGCGTACATACATTCTGACAGCGATTGATCTTAGAGAGTTATTTTCCGTGTGTTGACGTACACTGTCACCTTGCTAAATTGTATTGGTCCTTGTCACGTGTTGTAGCTTTCTGGTCATGCCTGCAGTTTTCCAATGCATGCTCCGACTTTCTGTCAATTAACCAATGAGGAATTCCTTCCATCTCTTCGGGCCGTGTCAAAACGTCTTACTTCTACACCCCTGAAGTCATATGTTTGCAAAACACAGACGCATACATCAGCTATCCAACTTCAATAGTATCCTAACAGCCATTGTGTACCATTACTCCACTTGATTGTTATCAGCATCAGTCAGAAATCAGCTTCGATGCCACGCAAAATACTGAACCGATACGCGCGGCGACTAAATACAAATAAGCCGAGCCGGCGCATCGCATCATTCGGCCGGTGCTATGACCCGCAGCTCAATTGACTGGGAGCGGAACCGAACACTTAGCTAATTCGGCATAATTCGTTTATAAGGTGGGAGCCATTACACGGCCAGCCCGTGAGTAAATGCCGTGAGAACTGGACTCTAGTCTACGGTGGCGGTAAGCACGGCCTGTGGCAGGCTGGCGGCCCGCGGCGGCACCATGTGACGGCACATGTGTGAAGCGTACAGTTAGGTAAGCAATGCATATTGATGTTCAGATGGCTCCAGTGACGCCATCTGGCGCCAGTGGAGTCTGGATGCAATGACACTCAAGTGATCTCACGTCCTTTGAGATTAATTGGTATGTTGGCACTGTCGCGCGCCAGTCACCTTTTCTAGGTCACGCGGCTTACGAAGGAAGTTTGGAGATATGATGATGAGCTGAGAAAACTTTGCTACTAATTTGCAAGTACTATGCAAATTGAAATGGGCGTCTTGCGAGTTAAAGCAGATGCCGCGACATTAAGAATTTAACAACTACATGATGAGGGCATATCAATGACACCACTGCCCTAATCAAACATTTAATACATTTTTACAAATAGATATATGGGAATAATCTTCTTAAGCTTCTTAACTCATTTTTCCCAGCAATTTTAGATCGGCCATTTCAACTTTGCGACAAACTTAATCCTACAACTCAATCAATGAACAGCTTTCCTTAGGACAGGCTTCGAATAACATTAATGATTTGAATACTCCATAGCTTACTCGACAATCTATGTCTGCTTCGTATAATCCAAATGACAATGCTCCTTTTCATCCGCAACCAGTTGCCGTCGCATTTTCTGCATCGCTTGAGTCACATTGGTCCTCGCAAAATAAACACTCGCACGTGTCGAACAGATACACACTCACCGCAAAGCCAGCGTCGGTTCACAGTTCACACTGAAACGCGAGCTCTAGATTCCCGCGGCACCGATGGCGCGCAGCTCACAGTGTGTCCCCCCCCCTCCCCTCCCCACCCGGCCCCGACGACTAGGACGCAAGGCCTGATCAATTAACATATTTTGTTCGACCCCGGCTGACAGGAATGCGCTGTTCTCGTCAAGGCCGGGCTGCGACAGAAGCCGGCTCCCTGAAGGTCAACAGCTTCTCCCGCTGGAAACGCCGCCTCCTTCCCGCCCAGGTTCCACTGGCGGATCCCAGGGGTGGTGGGGATCAGTGGCAAATGCCCCCGCCCCGCAGAAACCTGGGGGCATTCCATACAAATATGCCCTCCGCGTGTTTCCTGCACTGAACGTGAAAAAACGTGACAAATCTTAGGAAAAGGCTGGGGAAAGTTAACAATTTTGTGGGTGAAAGATAACAATTTATCGTAAAAATTGCCTTTGCAGCAGTCAGAAATCCAGGTGTCCACAATAAAAACTGGGAAATTTCGCGGCGCGCGACATGACACTACTTTTGCAATGGCTTATACAAATTTGGAAAGGGGAAAATTAATTCAATTTAGTGTCTGGCAAAGGCTCTCATTGGAATTAATTGCTGGCCCCAGGCACGGGTGGATCAAGAGGGAGGGGGACGGGGGACGGAGGCATGGTCCCCCAAACCACCTGAAATGAGCGTAGATTTGACTCATTCCTGAGATAATACAAAATCTAAGCAGCTTTTACAAATAAAAGTTTGTTATAAATTAGTTATCGATCCATAAGCAAGCGAAGTCAGATGAGTTTGCAGAATTGTGCGAAACCTTTTTAAGATTTGTCCACAAAACTGACCCAAACCACCCGTTCTGGATCCACCCATGGTCACAGAGCCCACTCCCATAATCAAATATTAAATTTCAAGCGGGCTACATGTTAGGATAGCTAGCCTGTCGAGTTCCGAAAAAGGCAACGCGAACGTAAGAACGCGGACATCAGCACCCGGAAGCTGCTCCAGCGGTGCCCAACTTGCTGAACCGAAGAGCTAATCGTGGGGATCAGCCCAGGGCCATCTCCCTGAGTCATCTCCCACCAGGCTCCTCCAGATCACAAGGATGATTAGCAAGTCATTCTGTTTCTTGCTGCTTTTAAACCATTTGCACTGTTACCAGATGTTTGTTACAGTTCGGTACATACTACACATATATAGTTACTATTATCATATATAGGTACTACTGAACATTGAGTGCTCAGCCTGACTGCCACCGGTCAACGTGATTTAGTATCCGTGGTCAATGTATAAGAAAAACTACATACATTTAAACATTTTTATTCATATCGAGATCAGCAACCATGACAAAGGAGGTTTAGTTTCAATCACGGTCTGGTTCTAAAATAAAAATGTAGTTTTCCACAACCAAAAATACAATAAAAATCACGCCGCTTCGTGGCGTCACATCGGTGGCCATCGTCATAAGGAGCCATAGTCATCGTCTTCGGTTCGTCGTAACGCTGAATTGAATGAATAACATTTTTAGCTTCTTATCCTCTACAAAGCCCACCGCATCTATTTTTGGGTTTGATCAGACAAACCTGTAAAATTTGTGCGTCGCTTCACGGCGCTCAATAACTTAAGAACTTAACCTACATAACATAGAATTCGCATTGCGCACTGCAAAGGCTTCAGGCATACAAAAATGGGATATATTTCATCGTCATTTCAGCCGAGCCTCACTCACACATTATCGGCGACACCCCTGCGAGTTGGTATTAGATAAGCATTATTATTGCTTATTTGTGTATATGCTACGAAATATCACGTTTTTATTATTTTTACTCGAAAAATGTGAATTTACTCAGCTTGAATACGAAAAAAGTGACCGTCCCAAATCCGAGGATAAAAACAAATGGGAGTACCTTTTGGCCATAAAAAGATGCCACCACGGAGAGAGGCTGGATCCGCTAGTGCCAGGTTCCGCCTCCCCCCGCTATAGCGCCGGGGAGCGAAGCTGAATCTCTTCTAAAGCGTTCACCCCGGCTCCCTCCGGCGGTTTCAGCGTCCCCAGCCGTTGGTGAGCGGTGCCGTAGAAAGCGGCGGCAGCGGGCACACATGGGACGGACGCGGCGGGGCGGCGGGGCGGCGGGGTGACCCAGATTTGGGCGGCCCGACCCCTCTTGACGGGTCCTCCCTCCCTCTGTCGGCGACCAACGGCCGGACGCTATAGCTGTTGCCTGGGAGCAGCTCGGGGAACACGGTGACCTGTGACCACACTGACCAGGGGCGTCGCTAGGCGCTCGACCGGCACGTCCGATCGGGTCCCGGCCCTCGGCTGGATGTGGTTAGAGGAATTCGGGGAACATCATTAAAAAACAGCACACGTCAAGCCGAGAGGCTCGACGCGGCAGGCGGGAGAGCAGAATTTTGTAATGGATATTTGCTAAGGGGGCAGCCCTTAGAGCTTCGTAGTTGCCACGTCATAATCTGAACATCTAAGTGCATCAATAATGTGCACGACATGAATAAGGATTGTTAACTAAGATAAGCTAAATGTTTGGATTCCATGCGTTGTAAATATGCATTTAATACGCTTACCAAATTATTGCATTTAAAATGAAGTTTCTGATGTATTGTGCAAACATTTCAACAATTGCCTATTCTTGATGGATAGACATAGTACTCGTAACTTGTGTAATACATTACACAAAACTTCTCGGAGTTGTAATAAGCAAAAACGAAACGAATACCTATTTAAGTGGCACATTCGATGACGAACATGTCAGTCACTCAGACTCAGAGGCTGCAAACCTGGCTCTGATTCTGGCTGGAGTGATCCGGCACTGGAAACCTGGCTCTGATTCTGGCTGGAGTGATCAGGGGCTGGATACCTGGCTCTGATTCTGGCTGGAGTGATCCGGGGCTGGATACCTGGCTC